>CALNHX010002934.1:0-163481 GCA_940337035.1 Agriotes lineatus | reverse complement strand
CTTATCTACGTTGTTTACACTTTTGGAGATTAGTTTGGCACTTGCTTATATTATATCGTAAACAAAATTCCGCACTCTTAACACTGCTATCACTTTACCTTTCCAGGTCCGGACCAAACAACAAACAAGGTAGGAGTAGCACATAAGAAGTGTTTACAGAGAAATAGGATAGCCGGCTGCTGCTGATAAGTGCGCGTCCTTCGACAGGTCGACCGGGGCGTGCGCTTTGCGCGGCGCAGCAACGAGATACGACACACAAAACAGGACCGCATCGAGGCGTTCTTGGAGAGTGCGGATTGCAACACAATACGATTTAACATTAAAAGACTGGCAGATAAAACTCGTAAACACAGAAAACAGCAATTCAAGCTAATAATTAAGAAACAGGCAAAGTTAATTTAGGAAAGCAGAGCAGACATGGCGGAACTAGCCACAATAGGAACAACATTACAAGCCATACAAAACCAACTAATGGCAATGAATGAGGACATAAGGAAAAGTGTAGAGAGCAGCGACAGAAACAATGAAGAAATAAAACAATTACGAGAAACATTGGAAAATAGAGAAAAAATAATCGAAAAACAGGAACTCAAAATTAACAAGTTACAAGAAACGGTCAACAAGCAAGAAAGAAGAATATACACGCTTGAGAAAGAGATAAAAAAGAGGAATCTAGTTTGTTACGGAGTGGAAGAAGAGCCAAACGAAGCGCCAGAAAGCACCAAGAGGAAATTTATACAGCTGATGAATAGCATACAGATTACTGTAAACGCAGATACAGGAGTAGAAAAAGTAATAAGATTAGGAGAGTACAAAGAAGGGAAAAAGAGACCAATTTTAGCGGTGCTTACTAGTTGGAACATAAAAAGGGAAATACTCAAAAATGCGAAAAAGCTAAAAGGAACAATGATATGGGTAAGTAATGATCTAACACAAAAGGAACAAGAAGAAAAGAAAATCCTAATACAGCACTGTAAGGCCGCAAAGGAAAAAGGATACAGACCAAGAATATGGAAAAACAAATTAATTATAAATAACGAAGAATATGGAATTGAGGACTTGGAGGCAAACGAAAACCGGGGGAAAATAGAAGATGAAGTTAGACAAAGCGCAGCAGAGAATGAAACAATATTTTTAAACGAAGCAGAAGAAAACAAGAAAAGGAATAGATCTACCGATGATGAGGAAGCAAATTCCACCAAAAAGATAGTACCAAAGAAGAAAAATTACACACAAACTATGCTAGCACCTATGAGGAACGAAATATCACACAAAGCAAACGAAGAATTCAACAAAACACTCAGGAACATCACAAAAATGGGACGTAATCAATACGCTCCAAAAAACCAATAGAAGGGACTAGCAACAGGACAGATCAGGCGATGACGGAAGGCAACGGAAAAGGACAATTAACAAAGATAGAGGAAACAATAAAACAAATAAAAATCAAAAAACCAACGGAAGCAACAATAAATACCTTGAAACGCGAACGGATATATAAAGAATCTCGAACAATACCAAACAAAGACGAAAAAGTAGAAACAATTAAACATAAACAAAATAAAGTAAACATAAACACAGAAAAGGAGAAACGAAAAACAAAAATAAGATCATGGAACAAAATAAACATAGGGACATGGAATATAACATCATTAACTGGGAAGGAGGTAGAAATAACGGAAGAAATGAGTAAATTTAAATTAGATTTACTAGGAATTAGTGAAACGAAGAAGCAAGGAAAAGGCAATATAAAATTAAACCATGACTATACGTTATACTACTCAGGAATAGAGCCAGGACAAAGGTGTAAGGAAGGAGTGGGAATCATAATTGCCGATAAACTAATTAGAAGGGTAACAAAAATAGAACCAATTAATTCAAGAATAATAGCAATAGAAGTAGATCTGGGACAGTTGGTATATATAATACAAATATACGCGCCGATAGAGGGAGCAGAAGTCAACATGAGAGAAGAATTCTACGAACAACTACAGAAGATGATAGACAGAGCGAAAGAAAAGTGTAACAAAATATTAATAATAGGAGATTGGAACGCAAGAGTAGGAAGCAATATAAACACAGGATTAGGCAGTTTGGGAAAATTCGGCGAAACGATACAAAATAATAATGGGAAAAAAATGATGGAATTCTGTATAACAAACGATTTAAGGTTGGGATTTATGAAACAGAAAATCGTCATGTATAGCTGTTTCATGTTTTACCTTAAGAATTAGTCGTTTACATGGAAATGCTCTAATTTACCGGCGCATCTTACGTCAAAAAGCTGAACTGTGTAGCTTCACTAGTTGCAGAGGTAGCGTACAAAAGACATAATTTAATTTACCGGCGCAATCCACAGTCGGTTTTGTTCTTGTCTTTGCCGGCAAGAATTAGCTTGTCACGTGTGTTTAAGTTGTCGGTGTTTTAGTTTTGCAAAACAGTTATT
Source organism: Agriotes lineatus (assembly GCA_940337035.1). NCBI lineage: Eukaryota > Metazoa > Arthropoda > Insecta > Coleoptera > Elateridae > Agriotes > Agriotes lineatus. The sequence continues at coordinate 161,035 of CALNHX010002934.1, read as the reverse complement.
TAAAACAAAACAGCATCGTTTATTACAAATAGGTGAGTATTTTTACAACTTCTTTAATATTTACATATGTACTATACAGTGTCCGCCAAAAAGTCGGCATAATATGGGAAAAAAATTATATTTGATTTTTCAAAAAAACTTTTTACGTCAATAATTTGTGCTTGTCTAAAAACCTATTTAGCCCCTATCATATATACCGAGTGATTTTTACTTATTTAGAAAATGGAGTTTTTCCACGCACTCATACAGTTATCTAAATGAGGATATTTTTTAGAACATGTAATTGGATATAGAAAAATCTCATTTTGACAACTGTAAAAGAACATTTACAGGATTTTTGTAACAGTACTTCATTAACAGGGCTAGATTAGAGTTTCTAGAAGTCATTTAAACAGATATTGATTAGAGTTGAAAAATGTTTCTCCTAAAAAGCGTCTTGCATAAAAAACGTAAAAATTATGCAAACATACTACTTTTCGGTAAATAATAAAAAATCTAAAGAAGTAGTTAACATTTTATATTATTTTTCCCAATTATAAATCTTTAAAGTATTCACATAAAAAAATTGAAATTTAATATTAAGCCTTGATATGTGAAATTTTAAAAAATATTTAAAAAATTGAAAAGTTATTTTTTAGCTAAAGTTTAAAAAAATTAAGGGTTTGCTGACGTTGAGATTGTTCAGTTAGCTAAAAATAACACATTCTAAAAAAATCTCATTGAAATCTTATTTAATTTCCGAAAAATAGCACTTTTTGGATTTTGACAATTTCGAACTCCATTTTCTAAACAAGTAAAAATTACTCGGTATATATGATAGGGGCTAATAGGTTTTTAGACAAACACAAACTATTGCGTAAAAAGTTTTTTGGAAATATCAAAAATAAAATTTTTTCCCATATTATGCCGACTTTTTGGCGGACACTGTATAGTACATGTGCTGTTACAGAAATTACTTCTATCGTGCAGAACAATTACTACAAAATGGGAAGAGAAACGCTCAAAAGTGTTCGTAAACGAAATAAAGCCGCCAAAGGCCAGCAAAGACGCAACAATAACAGACGCATTGCTCAAGAAATTGTTGTAGAACTCGCAAATAACACTGCAGATTTCGTGACGTCCAAGGATGAAATTCATTGTAAATCTATTTTAAACGAAATAGTGAATAATTCTCTGAATATCTGTCAGGTGCAAGAAGAAACTGAAAACAGTGATGAATACGACTTTCCTTCATTTATTGATGTAGTCGAGTCAATGAAGGTTTTAACTTCTTAATTCTCAGCAACAGCTCCGATTTTGATCATTTTTGTTTTAAAATGTGTGTTTTTAAATATTATTCAAAATCAGAAACATCCCAATTTCAGGAAATAATTTTTTATATTGTTTAAACAATAAAAACTGAATTTATGGGAAAAATTAATTAACATTTTTTTTTCGCAATATTTGTGAAAATATTAATTGTTTTTATTGAAAATTTATTATCAACAATGTCTCCCGCACTCGTGGTTAACATGTATTTATATTGTTTAAACAATAATAGCAACATTTACGGAAAAAATTGATTTTTGAAATGTTTTTTTTTTGTAATATTTACAAGAAAGTGAAGAGTTTTTATTGAAAATTTAGTATAAATAATATTTTAGACAATTTAAAATAATAATTATTTATATTGTTTAAACAATGATAACAACATTTATATAAATATTTTTTTTCGACATATTTATAGAAAAGTGAACTGTTTCTATTAAAATCTTACGGAAAGATATATTTATTTAAATCAGGGTTAGTAATTATTTATATTTTTTAAATAACGATAACAATAAAATTTTAATGAAAAAGTTTTTTTAATTTTTTCTGGCGATATTTATAAAAAATCAAATTGTTTTTATTGCAAATCTAGTACACAAATGAATAGTATACATAATTTGTTCTTAATGTTTTTTATTTATTTATGTTATTTATAAAAGTGTCATTATTTAAAAATATTTACATGAAAACTTTATTAAAGAATATTATATCCTTTATCTAATAGACTTGTCTGTCCGGGACGCTGTTTTGTCTGTCCGGGACGCTGTTTCAGCAGCCAAACCGTAAGAGATAGAGAAAAAAGTTATTAAATATAAAAGACATTTGTCTCACTGGTTGCTAGTTGTTTTAAAATACAGTAGACGAATAAAAATCTAATCTGCGTCTAAATCCTCAGTTTCGAATTCTCGCTCGTCTTCAATTGGTGGATGATTATTGCAATCATTGCCACTACAAACAATGCATGCAGGGGAGCAATGCAAACCACTTTTTCTGCATCCACATGCTGCCCCACATTTGGTTTTGCATGAACAAAAAATAATTTTTAAAATGTTGTCCGGTGCTGCTGGTTGCGTCATTTGCACTGGTATTAAATAATTTTCTTTTTTCCAACCCCATTTTTCGGGAGGTATTAGTGAATTATTTTTTCACTGCTGTATTTCCAAATAAGCCCTTTTAATATGCTGTTGAGCTGCATCTTCTGTTGGAGGAAGTGATGCAATTTGAACGCTTTTCGTCTTTGAAGCGAGCATTATAAAACGTTTATGCCTCCATTCGTTTAAGTTGTTTGAAGTTTTTGCACCATACAGTGCGAGAATAGAAAATATACCTTCGTTAAAAAGTGCTTCTTCACGTTGATTTTCAAGCATAAATACTTCAGCTGCGGCACGTAACTTTACATTATTATTGAAAATTTTTACAAAATGATTTTTACCTCTTCTATAAAAAGCTGATGTTGTATCACATCCTGTAAAAGCGTGAATAAACAGAAGATGCTCCTTTTTAATATTTGGAAAATCATTTAAGCCTGTCTTTGATGAGTAAACTCTTGGTAATATATTGTTTTTCGGTGGTCTAAAAAAATAATTCCTTATTATCTGGCGATAACGCCATTAATAATACCAATGTTTGAACAATTAAACGATCGGCATCACCTTCTGCTTGAGTGTATTCAAAATTATTTTCATTGAGCTTCTTATAAAGAAGATTAATAAATCTATTTTTATTCTTGCTGTTAGCTAAAAATTTGTCCTTAGTTGTTTGTAAAGTCATATCATCATCAAATAAATAATCAATCGAAACATTACCGACATATCTACGATTCCTTTCTGACGCTTTAGTGCCATCAGTATTATACCCATCAAATACAACTTTAACATTAGTGCCATAGATGTTGCGTAAATATTTGAGGTAGTTTTGACAAATGAAAGAAAATTTTTGATTTTGGTCCCAATTCAATCTGTGTAGTAACATACCGCCATCAATGATATAAAAAAATTTATTAACATCATTAACATTCGTTTTAGATTGTTGAAAAATATCGTATAACGATGATTTTGTAGTTTTCCTCATCCTGGCATTCTCAAACAGGGAAAGAAGATAAGGGACCAACTCGTAGTCAAAATAATGTCTAAGTTCGTCATTATCTTTTTTTAAAAAACATATTCGTTGAAAGATTAAATTTGGATCGACGGCAATTTCATTATTATTCACTTTAACTTTACTGTTCATGTTTAATAAAGATTTGACGGTGTCCTTTATTGTCATTTTTGTCTTTAAAGTTGCAGCCGTTTGTTTTATTTCTTAGTTTTACTCCAACTTCAAACGCTTTATAACAATCTATGGTATCATCACCTACAATTCCTGTAGAAATTCCCATAACTTGTACATCGGAAAATGGATTGTGAATTGTAAAAAATTCTATAATTTTATGTATGTACAGCTGTACAATCTTCATTTATCCTACTATCGCTGGCGTCAACATGTTGAAATGATGATGTAAATGACACTTCACAAAATTCTTCCATTCCTTCGACTACAGCCTTTGAAAATATCGCTGATTTGATCCATTTCAAAACTACACTTGGAGTTGCTCCACGTCTAAACGGCCCCCCATCCACCTTCATGGATTTCATTAGTGTCTGCTCTATCGTCTGATCTGTCGATATTTTAGAAAAATAAACATCTGACCTTCTGGCGCTGTGATTTTGTTTAAATTTTTGAAAATCGACCGGATCTAATTGGTCTTCTAATTGACGCATTTTTTGCAAATAAATTTCACTTGATTTTGCATAAGGAAAATGCCTTGCAGCGTGAAAAAATGGAATCATTAACTCGACAGTTCTCAAATGTAAATTCCAGTCTCCCATTCTCTCAGCAGCTATGAAATCCTTGACAAGAGATATCATACGAAAATAGGTAATCCAAAGTTTACAAGTGTTACTTCTTTCTTCAAGGAGAATCATTTTTTTTTCAAAGAAATTAACTAATTTGATAAATATTTCATTATTTTCCATTTCAGTGTAATTAAAATTGTAAAATATCGCAGAATCTTTAAAATTTCTTTCAAATTCGGCAAATTCTTCATCACTTTTAAGATCATCAAATATAATTTATGAAAGTGCTAGTTACACTAAACTGTGAGCATGCACTGCTCTTGAATAATTATGTCCTGATAGTATTTGATCACAAGTTTTATGTGCATATACAGTTGAAAGTACTTCTTTTAGACCATTAAAAAAATATATATAAATGTTGTTATCATTGTTTAAAAAATATAAATAATTATTATTTTAAATTGTCTAAAATATTATTTATACTAAATTTTCAATAAAAACTCTTCACTTTCTTGTAAATATTACGAAAAACATTTAAAAAATAATTTTTTTACGTAAATGTTGCTATTATTGTTTAAACAATATAAATACATGTTAACCACGAGTGCGGGAGACATTGTTGATAATGAATTTTCAATAAAAACAATTAATATTTTCACAAATACTGCGAAAAAAAAATTTAAAAATAATTTTTCCCATAAATTCAGTTTTTATTGTTTAAACAATATAAAAAATTATTTCCTGAAATTGGGATGTTTCTGATTTTGAATAATATTAAAAAACACACATTTTAAAAAAAAATTGATCAAAATCGGAGCTGTTGCTGAGATTTAAGAAGTTTGGTCGATTTTTAGGCTTTATTGACTCGACTAATGATAACGAATATAATCTGTAAGACTACATACAGTGCCCAAAGGAATTAAAGGATATTTTTTTTTTTTTTTATTGTAAAATTAAAGTGCCTCAACTGCCAGGGTTATTGGCACTAATTAAGTTTGGTAAAAGCTAGAGTTTCTTATATAAATCTGTACAAAATATAAAGTTTAAGGTTTTGCGAATTTCGTTGGTATCCTGTCCTAGTGCAATACACATATTTTGGTTAATTCCACTGCTAACACGTTCCTTATTGTACACAACACAGTCTTGCAGTATGTGTTTCACGGTGAGAGGAGCAGAGCAATGTTCACATTGAGGAGGCGGTTGCTTCGAAATCAGATAGCCGTGTGTTAGCCTGGTGTGTCCGATTCGGAGTCGGTGGAGATATATTTCTTCTTTCCGTTTGAGGCCGGGTATTCTATGTAACCAAGTTGATTGCTGAATTTCACGTAGTTTATTTCCTTCTGCTTCTGTCCATTCGTTATTCCATTGTTTCCAAATTTTAGATTTGATTATAAGTTTAAGGTCGGATAGCAGGATTCTTGGATCGTCCACATATTCTTTGGTGGCGGCCTTTTTTGCATTGTAATCAGCTTTTTCGTTTCCCGGTATTCCTATGTGCGATGGGATCCAAACGAATATGATTTGTTTTTTATTTTTTGATAGTTGCATGCACTTTTCCTGAAGATAGATGATTAGATTGTTCTTAGAATACAGGCGGCTGAGTGATTGAAGTAGGCTGAGTGAATCCGAGAAGATGATGTATTTGTTTTCAACACTATATTCGATAAAGTGCAAGGCATCCATCACAGCGTGCAGTTCTGCGGTATATATCGACGTAACGTCGCACAATTTTGTAGTGTTTATGGTGTTATCACATACGAAAGCACACCCGGTATTATTGTCTATTTTAGAGCCATCGGTATAAATGTGACTGTAGGAAGGGTATTTGGAAAGAATTTCTTTTATTAGGGTTTTGTAAAATGTGGGGGACGTTATTTCTTTATTGTAGTGGGACAATTCTAGATGGATTTTAAATCTTGGGATTAGCCAAAGTGGTGTCGTTGAAGGCATATTATAAGATTCAGGCATTGCTATTCCAAGTGCGTCCATTAGGTTCTGGGACTGTATATTGAAAGGTTTTTTAATGTTTGGATTCATGTCGTATGTATTTTGTAAAGGTGGTTGTGTTACTATTGAATGATTCATATGCTTGTTATTGTAGAAGATTTTAGATGTGTAATTTAGCAGCAATTGATTACGTCTGTAGGCTGGGGGAAGTTCTTCAGCTTCTATATAGATGCTTGTTAATGGACTGGTTCTGAATGCGCCTATTGCTAATCGTAGACCGTTATTATAAACCGCATCGATGAGTTTAAGAATGTGGTGGTTTGCTGAAGCATAAACATGGCTTCCATAATCAATTTTTGGTCGGACAAGTGCTTTAAACATTTGTAGAAGGATTTTCTGGTTTGCTCCCCAATCGTGATGCGAGGCCGTTTTGATTAAATTTATTGATCGTTTGCATTTGTCTTTCAGATTTATAATGTGCGGGATCCACGTTAACTTGTGATCGAAGATTACTCCTAGGTAGTTAATTGTGTTGGTATATTCTAAAAGGATCTTATTTAGTTTTATGGGAGGGTTGTAAACTTTGTATTTCTTTGTAAAGTGGATGCATTTAGTTTTCTCTGGGGAGAATTTGAAACCTACGTTTGATGCCCAGTTTTGTAACTTGTTAATTGACAATTGAATATGATGTTGTGCTGATTTTAAGTCATTAGTTGTGCAATATATTGCAAGGTCATCTGCATATAAAACTGCTTTCGTGGGGTATTCAATACTTGAGACTATGCTATTAATAGCAATTAGAAATAAACTTACACTCAAAATAGACCCTTGGGGTATTCCATTGTCTTGGTTATGAGTATCTGAGAGTGTGGTACCAACTCGCACTCTAAACTGTCTGTTTCGCAAGAAGTTCATAATGAAATAGACCATTTCACCTTTCATACCCCATTTAAGTAGTGTCTCTATAATTTTATACTTCCATGTGGTATCGTAAGCTCTTTGGATATCGAATAGTACCATAAGAACGTGCTGTTTGTTAATAAAAGCATTTTTAATATCGACCTCAAGTTTAGAGATATTATCTATGGTACTGCAATTATGGCGAAAACCACATTGGATTTGGGTGAGTAGTTGTCTTTCTTCTAGATACCACATTAATCGTTTGTTGATCATGCGTTCTAGAATTTTGCATAAAACTGAAGTTAATGCTATAGGACGATAACTTGTGGGGTCGGTTTTTGCTTTTCCAGGCTTGAGAATTGGCACTATTACGGCGTGTCTCCACTGATCAGGAAATATGCTATTAGTCCAAATATGGTTATATATGTCAAGAAGTGTTTTTGTCACATTTTCGGGTAAATGTTTTATCATCTGAGGGTGGATATTATCTTCTCCGGGGCTAGTATCCTTTGCGTTGCTGGTAGCGATTTGCAGTTCTTCAAGACTAAATTTTATATTGTATGTTTGGCCATCGTCAGAAGGAATTTGATGGGGTGTTGTTTCTTTTCTCTCTTTTTTTGTTAGGAATGTTGCATCGTAGTTTTTTGAACTAGATATATCTTCGAATTGTCTGGCTAATGTATTTGCAATGTGCAGCGAGTTTGAAACAGTACCATTTTGTGAGTGGAGAGCTGTTATTTGAAACTTCGAGGTGGTCCCTTTTAGATTTCGTATTTTGTCCCATACTTCTTTGTTAGATGTTGTAGAGTTTATCGAGTTGATGTATTCGACCCATGATTTGCGCTTCGATTCTTTGATTATTCTTCGGGCAGCTGCTCTTTTCTTCTTAAATTCCAAGAGATTTTGTTGAGTTCGGTGTCTTCTATATTTGTTAAATGCTACATTTTTACTTTTAATTGCTTCTTTACAGTCAGTGTTCCACCAAGGGACTTTGAATTTTGAGGTATATTGCTGGCTTATCGGAATTGAGGTGTGTGCAGCATTTAAGATGAGGTCGGTGATTTCTGCTATGGTTGTGTTTATATTTAAATTTTTGTCAAAGGCGTAATTCGTATTCTGCAGATTATTCTCGAAAGAAGACCAGTTCGCAGATTTTATTTTCCATTTGCTAGGACTTGTGTATTCTGTTAATTTGTCCTGTGTGCTTATGCGTATCGGAAAATGGTCGCTGCCGTGAAGACTTGATAAAACTGACCATGTTAAAGCTGGAGCAATCCGGGCGTGGCAGAGGGTTAGATCTATAGCTGAAAAGCTGTTCGTTCTTGCACAGAAGTGGGTTGGAGTTCCATCGTTTAGTAAGCTTAAGCGATTAAGATCTAGTGTTTTTTCAATAATTTTGCCCTTGGTATTTGTATGACTACCTCCCCATAACGTATTATGCGCATTAAAATCTCCTGCTAAGATATATGGAACAGGTAATTGCATTATTATGTTCTCCAGTTCATTTACACTAATTGCTTTATCAGGTGGAATATAGATGTTGGCTATAGTGTATTTTTGCGGAATGTGTAGCTGAATAGCTATTGCTTCCAGTGATGTCGTTAATGGTATTTGTGTAGCAGAAAGGTTATGTTTTGTAAATATGCTTACACCACCGCTTGCGTGAATTGTTTGACGGTTTTTACTGTAAATGTCATAGCTATTTAGGTAAACAGGGGTATTGTCTTTTAGATTTGTTTCTTGTAGGCAAAGTACATCTGGTTGTTCATCATGAATTAGTATTTGTATTTCGGGAAGTCTAGTGTAAAATCCGTTGCAGTTAAATTGTAGGATTTTCATCATTAGATTTTTAATAAATTTATTAGTTGTGATTAGTAATAAGTTAAATCGCTATCAGACTCTTCTGCAGGGGTTGAGCTCATGTCATAATCAAGGTCTGGGTTTTTGAGTCGTTTGTTTACGACTGAAATTATGCGTGTGATTCTGTATTTTATTTTTCTGTGAGTCAGGTAATTGTGTATATCTTTGAGCATTCCAATTAAAGTTTCTAGATTATTATTGCAAAATTTGCGGGCTACTTCTAGAGGATTTTTAGATATATGAATTTCTTGTAAAAATTGTTTTATTTCTTCAAAGTTGTGTGGATATATATTGGGGTACTTTTCCAGTTTATCTTTCAGGGGATGTAACATTTCATCCCATGTTGGAGATTCGATTTTCGTTTTTTTCGGTTCTTGAGCCGGTACATGAGATTTTTGTATTTTTATCGGTTTTTTAAATTCGGGTTTTTTTTTATGTTCTGAATTGGCTTTGCCACTTTCTTTTTCTAACTCAGAGTTAATACTAGTTTCGGACTGTATGTCTACAGGTTCATTTGTTGAATTGTCGGTGTTATTACTAGATAATGGTCGTTTCTGGCTACTGGTAGTAATTAATGCGGGAAAATCTATGGGATTACTTGTACATTTGCTAGATAAGTGACCTGGTTGATGACATTTATAGCATTTCATATCGTCGATTTGCAAAAATATTCGATATTCGTCGCCTTCAAAATTTATTAGAATCGATTCAGGTAGAGAGACTTTAGGATCAGGTATTACATAGAGAAAGCGACGAAAACTTACTATGTGTGCGTATTCATCTTCAGAAAATCCTGCTCTTATAAAATGCGTTGGTGAGGTTTGCCTCAAGGAAAGTTGTTTTAATTCCTTTTCTAATATTTCGTTTGGGATCATCGGCGAAATATTTGATACTACTAGTTTCTTGGCGGGTTCTATTAGTCGTCGAATATTTGTGTATTTTTCACCTACTTGAATTGTTTGATGTTGCTCAATCAGTTCGTTTACAACTTCTTTTTTTGAAAGGTACATGCATATGCGTTCATTTGACATTCTTGAGGCCGCTAATATGTTTTTGGGTCCGATTATTTTTCCAACGGCATATATGTAATCTTTCAGCATCGTTTCGTCTAACGAATTTAAAATGATTCCTTGCTCTTTTTTGGGATAATCGAAAGTTTGAACATTCCTTTTGGTTACATTTGCAAAAGTTGCCATGTTTCGTGATGGTAAATTAAAACTGTTATGTGATATGGCTTCGTCTCTTTGGCTGGAGACTGCGCCAGCGTAAACTGATTGGTTTGGTAGCATTTCTTTGCCTGGAGGTTGGCTAGGTTAAGATAAGGATGAGAAAATTTCGTATTAATAAGGATACGTTAAACAAAGGAAAATATACGTTGAATGTAAAATACCGCAATATTAGCTTATCTGTCCGCCCAGGGCGGACACTACGATAGTGTTTTCTTGCTTACCGCTCGCTTACACACGTCTGCACTAGGTCACGGCCGAAAACAAACTCCAAAGGATATTTCATAACACTTAAAATATAATTGTAATTGCAGATGTTAAATTAACTGCCTGATTTGTTAATATAATTTATGTAATGCCTTTTAATTTTTTTGAGCAGTATAGATTGTGTAAGCAATAATAACATTATTTGTATATGTATTCATTATCTGTTTTAGAATCAATTCGCAACAGCTTTCTGTCGAAGCTGTGCCAGATGTACAAACACAACTGCATGGTTATAGAATAGTTGAAATAGATTATTTTATTAATAAGACCCTTACACTACAGTCTATGCATAATAAGCACTGTACAGGAGGCACACTTCTAATTAAAAGTGAGATAAAAAAGGGTTTAGTAAGCACATTCGTATTTCAATGCAACATTTGCGATCGTGAAGAGTCAATATGTTCAGAAATGCCAGATACAAAAAAATCTGTGGTAAACACAGCAGCTGTTTGGGGAACTTTATCAACAGGTAGTTCCTATGCCCATTTATCTGAATTTTTGAGTGTGCTGGATGTACCATCCATCAGTGGGAACCAATTTTTTGAAATTCAAAGGCAATTATCTACAGTGAGTAAATAGTATCCTACTCATTTTATTGAGCTCTATTTTATTGTTATAATCATTACAGCACTATGGGGAAAGTTTGTGGGAAACCATGGAGTCTGCTGGCCAAGAAGAGCGTAAATTGGCAATTGACAATAATGATGTGGACACTGATGGAGTTCCACACATAACTGTATATTTGGATGGTGGATGGTCCAAACGAAGTTATGGACATAATTATAATGCTTCTTCTGGTGTTGTAGGTTTTGTGTATAACCAGTGAAAAACCATTTATGTGATTGTGTTTTTAATGTTTTAGGCTGTTATCATTGGTAGACGCACTGGGAAACTCCTTTTTTTGGGAGTGCGGAATAAATATTGTTCCATTTGTGCTCGGTTTGAGAACAAACAGATTGTCCCGGCACAGCATTTATGTTTTAAAAATTATGAAGGCACGTCAGCATCAATGGAGCAGGAAATCATCACGGAAGGCTTCAATAATAGCATACTAATGCATAACCTGCGATATAAAAAATTTATTGCTGATGGAGATTCATCAGTTTTTGCGAAAATAAAACAAAACGTAATATATGGACCACAGGCGAGTATGCCAATGAGAAGAAATTGCCGTTGCATTACAATTTCATTTCATTTACAGGTTCAAAAACTGGAATGTGTAAACCACTGCATAAAAAATTACAGTAAACATTTGTATCAAATTAAACAAGATACAAAAGGGATATCTTTAGCAGCACGAAAATTGTTGACGCCTGATATTATTAAAAAACTAGTGAAAGCTGCCCAGAAAGCTGTTTATGCTAATGCACATGGCGATTTGCAAAGATTAAAAGAAGACATGCGCAATTCAATCAACCATGTGTTCGGAAATCACTTGAAATGTCAAGATTATCTGTGCAATTGTGTATTCGACACTACATTGGATAAAACAGCAGAGTTGATTTCCTCAGGAGCTCACCATCACATCTATGCTGCTTTGAATTTGGTGTTAGTAAAAAGTCCTCAGTTAATAGACAATGAAACCAATAACAGAGCAGAACTATTTATGAGCATCTTGGCAAGATTTAACATGGGGAAACGTCTTAATCTAATACAGAGGGACAGTTTTCAAACAAGATCGTATTTAACAGGATTACGTTACAACTTAGGCTCAGCATGGCATCAGAAATCTTGGAAAAAGTTTGTCCACAAAAGTCCTGGGAAAACATTTAAAAAGTATGTGGAGCAACAAGAACAACGGCAATTGAAAAGAAAAGCAAGCAGTAAACCCAACAGATCTGTAAAACAACTAAAATTTTCAACTGGTCAACGTGATTATGGTAGCAATATCGCTGAAATAATTGTGTCAGATGAGGACATCACCCATGAAACCCATAATCTTTTGGAACGTCTGAAGGTACGCGGGCAACAAGTATATTATGTGATTATTATTATCCTGGTTATATTTTTAGGTCTCAGCTGATCAACGAACCAGAACAGCTTTGGAGACGGTAGGACAATTTGATAATCCCAAGTACGTGTCAGAAAGGCTATTCCGACTAACAGCATCGCATTTTGGGGATGTTATTTATTTATTTAATTATTTAATTATTTAATGCGCACTCAGCCAACAGCCGTTAGGCCAATTATAGGCGTCGCTGTGCAGTTATGAGGACTTCCAACCCCACTAACGACTGTCATGATGTTGTATGACCACCGGGACCAACTTTTTTCCGTGATAGCCGTACCACGTGGCGCCGAGAGATGCAGCCGTGGAACTCCCATCCAAGTTCTGACCAGAGACAGCGTTGCTTAACTCTGTTGATCGAACGTGGACGCTTGTTCAAGCTACACCACTCGGGACCCTATGTTATTAGAAGAAGAGCAATAACTTCCTGTCACGCACTCGTAACGAGAATTCTAAAGCCAAATTCTTCAACATGCACTGCTGCGATGGAATACGGCAAGACGAATGAAATAGTAGCAATTGTTAAATTTTAAGAAAAGACAGGAAAAACTGTATTGCCAGCAGGTCTTTATATAGATTTGGAAAATGGTTTCCTGGGAGCGTCTCCTGATGGTAAAATTATTTTTGTAACTATTTCTTTATTATTGTATTTATTACTAAATGGTTGGATGCAGAATATAGATAGAGATGTTTATTGATTGACGAAAGATAATAAAAAAAATCTTTTTTATTCAATTTATTACCTTACGGGTTACAAAGCAAAAAAGTACAATGTTCTAAGCACGAAGTCTGCGATGCAACTAAACTAGTGATAACAATTACGTGGGACATCCGTAAGACAAGATAAACTCATTATCAGCGTTCTCACATGTGTCGACAGATAATGCGTTTATGCAAGCATGTAATTAATACGTAACACCTCCCGACCGAGATTGGAAAATCATCTATGTAATAGGATTTTTCAATTTTTGCAGTTCTAAAGGAATCTCTTTTGGATTCGATTTATTTATGATGTTGGTCAACTTGTCTAAGAGGCAGTTACGTTTACAATATAATATTATACTAAACATAACAAAAGCAAACAAAAATATAACTACAAGTGTTAAAGAGCTTATTCCGAAATGCGTGGGCAGTACATAGTCATTGTGGACAATTTCTTTAAATAATTGAGTGAAATGATTTTTTATTGACTGAAAATCATTTAAATCGATTTGTTTTAATTCAATGGTAGGTGTTTCTGGAAAGTAATTTTTAAGTGTATACATTGTTATGTTTAAAGAAGGCAGGTTAATGTTTCTAATGAATTCATTCTTATAATTATTTGTCGATAAGGTATATTCATGATTGGTTACCTTGCATTCTTTCGGCAATTGTATTAAATAGGTTCCAAAAAGAGGTTGTTTGTAAGGACTATTATTACTGCAACTTACATCGAATATTAATTCTTTAGGAGTGATCAATAACCAGGCATTATTACTTATTTTATGCATTTTAACTGTATTTAACTTAAATCTATAGATTTTACAATCTGTGGTTCCCTTAAAATTAAGAAGGTCAACCGCACATCTTTCGTCTTTTTCTAAATCTTGATCAACGTTTTCACAGAAATAGAGGCCTTGTTTCACTTTTGTGCACATATTATTAATTGTTACACTGAATTTATTATTGAATAGGATGTATGGTTTTGAAGGAATTATCATGTGGAAAGTGTTGTTGTTTGGTATTGGTAAGGGAATCAATTGATAGTAGTCGTAAGTGTCATTAGCACTCAGAGGTATTTCGAGTATGAAGACTAAATTAGTTCCTTTTCTATATGCCTTTACGTCGATTAAATGATCGTATTCACTAAGATCAATCGAAGGTTCATATGGGAGTCTGTATAGTATATGTTGTTTTGAGATAAATTCAAGTTCAGTTCGTAGATCCTTAAGTTCCACGATAGAAGGGTGTAAAATATTTAATTTAGCGAAGGTGATTGCTTCTTCAAGTGTATCCAGAATTTCTAACAGAAGATTCAATAGAGTGGCCAACTGAAGTTGTACCGAATGGAGATTAATTAGTGCATAATTTTCGATATCGTGTAATGCTGTAGTTTTGATGGCTGATTCAATTTGTAGAAGTCGAAATTGAAGAATTTTCTGGTTAGTTTCTAATTTAAATAATGTTTGATTGTACTTGTCGATAGCTTGGGTCATCAATGACGTTTGGCGTATTGTGATCTCTTCTAATTTATGTTGATTCTTTTGAAGGGAATATAAGGCTTGATCTATTCTTTTTCCGTCTTCAGCATCGAGGTTACCGGTAATAAAGCTGATTAGGCTTCCTAAACCGTCTATTGCACCTCTTTTGACTTTCCGAACGTGATTGGGAAACAAATGTTCAATTTTCTTTTGAATTTCTATTAATAGACTTTCCAAAACGAGCAGATAATTATGACTTTCTAATTTATATATGGGTCCATGATTTTCCGATTCTAATGGTTTTTTGAGGTAATTTACATTTGCTTTTAGTTTTTCATATTCGATTAATAAAGGTGAACAATCGATAGTCTTAATGAGGGTCCATTGGTCCTTTTTTATTTGTGCTGTACCAAGCCTGTTGAAGTAAAGACCTGGATTGTTTTTGAGGTTCGTGAATCTTGGTTCTGCGGGGTAGCAGATTCTAAAGCAGAGGAATCTGTAACAAAGGGTCGTAAATTGTTGACATGTGCCTGTCTTGTTCCTTTATTATTTTTAAGTGTGCATACATGATGCGGCGTTATAGATATAATTTCGTAGGGTCCGATAAATTTTGGTTTGGCTTTTCCTCTTCGGGAATCGGTTTTTAGTAAAACTTGTTGTCCAACTTGGTAGGAGTGTTTTCTATTTTCTTTTGCATTCAATTTTAAAATGTAATTTTCTTTTAATTGCTGTTGCTGTCTTTTAATTTGTTCATATAAATATTTCATTTTTTCAGTGTGATTAGCGGTGTAATACCATACTCGTTGTTGTTCGAAATCAGCTGAAAAGGGATCCTGTGACATAGTATGTCCGAAAAGTAATTCGTGGGGTGTCATTTTGGTGCTTGTATGAATAGTGTTATTGTATGCGATTATGGCATATCGCATTAAAGTTTTAGGTTCTTCCTTAGGATGTCGACTTTTC
Organism: Agriotes lineatus; assembly: GCA_940337035.1. Lineage (NCBI taxonomy): Eukaryota > Metazoa > Arthropoda > Insecta > Coleoptera > Elateridae > Agriotes > Agriotes lineatus. The sequence continues at coordinate 145,542 of CALNHX010002934.1, read as the reverse complement.
AATAATCGATAGTGCTCTATCAGGGTTGAATGTAGTCTTTCGATGGGACTGTTGGATTCATGATGTCCAGGCGTTGTAATGTGCAAATTAATTTTGTGAAAAGCAAGTAGTTCTTGTATTATTATTCCGTTAAATTCTCCGTCTCCTATAATTTTTATTGGTGTACCATATTGTGATATAAATTTTGTTATTTTCCGAACTATGGTTACGTTGTTTCGATCTTTCAGGTGATATACTTGTGCAAATTTTGAAAGTTTATCGATAATTGTTAAGAACATATTATTGTCGATATAAAATATGTCTATGTGGCATTCCTGCATCGGTTTATCCGGAGTGTCCGTGACATTATAAGGGGCTTTAGTAGGTTGTCTATCATATTTTTGTTTTTTGCATTCTGCACAGTTATTAATGTAGTCTGAGATTGTTTTTTCCATGTTCTTCCAATAGAATTTACGCTTTAACGCTAATAAAGTTGCTTGAATTCCACGGTGATTAGTTTTTCCTTCATGGTACAGTTTTATTTGTCCATATTGTTCTTCTTTGTCGATAATATGTTTAACTCTATTTAAACATCTAAATAATCTTGGTTTGTTTACACTGAACAATTCGATTGTTAATCGGCATGTAATCTTGTATAATTCATCTTCTGGAAAGAACAGGTAGTATGATGTGTCGGGTTTGCAAAATTCTAAAAATATTTTCCGTAGGGTAGGCAGAGGATTCGTTGTATTTATTTCCACATTCAAAATCTTGTGTCCTTCTTGAATTTGAATTTTTGGGGTCGATGGCTCGTCGTGAACCATATGAAATATTATTTGGTTTTCTTTCGTTTCCAGGGCATCCTCACAAATAGGTATTGTAGGTGTCGATGATTCCTGGGTATGTTGTGTATTTGAATCTGTGTCTTCTGGCTGTTGGATTCTTGTTATAGGTATTAACTCTTCGAGATCGATTGGTGTTGGTATTCTTGCGGGTCGATTTATTACAGGTCGTGGTTCAGGTGTGTTTAAGCGTTCACTGTTTACAATTTGGTCCAGGAGTTGGTCGAGTTCTTCGTCTTCATTTGCTATCATAGAAATATTTGTTGTATGTGTAATGGGATTAATTTGTATGCGAGAGAGGGCGTCAGCATTAGAATTTTTGGTTCCTTTTTTGTAAATAATATCGTAATTATATTCTTCCAGTTTGAGTCTCCAACGTGTTAGTTTAGAATTGGGTTCTTTAAGTGAATTTAACCAAATGAGTGGTCTGTGATCTGTAACAATGGTGAATTTTCTTCCATAAAGATAAGGGCGGAAATATTTGGTGGCCCAAATTATAGCGAGTAATTCTTTTTCTATGGTCGAATACCTTTGCTCCGTTTCGTTGAGGGTTCTAGATGCGTATGCTACTGGTAGGTCTTTTCCAGGTGTACCTTGAGATAAAATTGCTCCAAGGGCGACATTGGATGCGTCGGTTGTGAGAATAAATTGCTTATCAAAATCCGGGTATTGAAGTATCGGGTCATTTAGTAGTATGTTTTGTGCACTTTGAAATGATTTTACAAAGTCTGGGGTGTGTTCTACCTTTTTACCTTTCTTTAGACAGTTCGTAAGAGGTTTAGTCATTTTAGCGAAATCTTTTATGAATTTTCGGTAATATCCCAAAAGTCCAAGGAATCCTTTGATTTCTTTCTGGGTTGTTGGGATTGGATAATTTTGTATGGCTTTTATTTTGTCGGGGTTTGGTTTAACTCCTTGTGGTGTTACTATATGTCCAAGATATGCTACTTCTTTACGTAGGAATTCACTTTTGTCTAGCTGAATTTTCAAATTGTTTTCTCTGATTCTATTAAATACGTTACGTAATCTTGTAATGTGTTCTGGAAGTGAGGTAGAAAAAATTATAACGTCGTCTAAGTATACTAAGCATTGGCTATCTGTTAGTCCTTTTAGCACGTTGGTCATAATCCTTTGAAACGTAGCTGGGCTGTTTTTAAGGCCAAAGGGCATGCGTAAAAATTCAAAATGTCCGTCATCTGTAGAAAAGGCAGTCTTTTCTCTGTCTTCCGGGTCAATTTCCACTTGATGGAAGCCTGAAGCTAGGTCTAGAGTGGTAAAATATTGGCTTCGTCCTAGTTTATCTAATATGTCGTTGATATTGGGGATAGGAAACTTATCTTCAATTGTCTTTTCATTCAACTTCCGATAGTCCACTACTATTCGCCACTTTTGTTGTTTTGATGCATCCAATTTTTTGGGTACAATCCATATGGGTGCATTCCAAGGCGATTCGCTAGGTTTGATAATGTTGTCCTTCAACATTTTGGCCATTTGAGTTTGAACTTCTTTTTTATGAATGTATGGATAACGATAATTTTTCGTAAATACGGGTTCATTGTCAGTTGTTCGAATTTTATGCTTAATTTTATTAGTAAATGATAATGGAATGTCTTTGCAATAAAATATATCTCGGTATTCCTCACATAAATTCGTTATTAACGTTTTCTCTTCGTCATTCATGTGATCTGTTCTTAAATTGTTTAAGTTTTCTCGTAATTTGATTTTGACATCTTTTGTACTAATATGATTTAATTCGATAGTCTTAGGTTCAACTATTGGTTGTAATTGAATTGGTTTCTTTAAATTAAGTTGAATTGGTTCGTTTCTTGTATTTATAACTGTAGTCAAAAATGCGTTATTTTCAATCTTGACATATGCTTCTGGGATTATTAAATCTGGTCCAAAGTTTCTTTTTTCACATAGTGCTTCTTTTAGTTGGCTGTCGGTGGGTAGTCGAATTATACTTTCTGATCGAGGTGGAATATTTATTTCAAATTTATCCTGTTTCCTTGTAGGTATTTTTTCGTCGTCTGATGGTTGAATATGGAGTGGCAAAGTACAGTTGCTTGTGATTAGCTGATTAGTAGATAAATCGATTCTTGCGTTCAATTGTTTTAACAAATCGAGTCCAATGAGTCCTTCGTAGTTGTCATTAAAATTGAATAAGTAGATTTTGTGCATTTGATTTGTCTTGAAGGATCTTGGTAATGGTATATTAGCTACTTCATCATGAATTGACGTTGCATGTGCAGTGCTAATTTGGAAAGGTTCGTTGTAAATATATTCGGAGTAATACTTGTGTACGAAAGCGGGATTTAACAATGTTTTCATAGATCCAGTGTCAATCATGAGTTTTGCGTTGAGTTCCGGTAAGTATATGTAGGGTAGTTTAGGTGATGCCGAATTGTTAACGTATATTAGGTCAGGTTGTTGTTCGGGCTGGTCAGGGAAAAATCCTGTTCAGGGTCATTTTCTGATGCTTGGATCCAACTGTGGTCTTCTTCGGGTTGTTCATAATAATTATATTCAGCGTCAGGTGCAGGTCCATAAGCGTTATCTTCTTTTTCTACTTCGGTTTCGACAGGTCCTTGATCATGGTAGAAAAGTTCTTCGGAAATGAAGTTCCTAGGTTGATTGGATTGTCGAATATAATATGGCTGTTTAATAGTACGCGATATATCCATAGGAGTAGGCTTCTCGAGAGGTTGGATATTTCGAGGCTTAAATACGTTGGTTCCTGTTGGTTTCTGGTTTCCAAAAACAATTGGTTGCGATGGGAACTGTTTTGATGGGAATTGTTTTGTAGACGATTGCTGTGGTGGTAAAGCAGGAAGTGTCCTTATTGGTGCTGGAAAATGTTGGCGTTGTACTTGGAATTGTGGGTGAACGTGCTGCATCGTTGGTCTATACTGCGTTTGAAACATTGGCATTGGTTGACGATGGAAGTAATAATTTTGCTGATTTGGCTGATTTGGCTGATTTGACTTCTGTGTCACATTTGGTTTGTGATGGGGTTTTGCAATGCTTTGATTTCCTGATTGCAAATGCCATACGTTTTGTTCTTCGTTAATATATTTAAGGGCATTTTCCATAGTGGTTGGTCATTGACTCCGTATGAATGATCCAAGGGGGTTTCTTAATCCACTTAGAAAAGTCTTTAAAGTTAAATTGGTGTACAAGTCTCCTTTAACCTTAATTGTAGCTTCGTCTGTTGTGTTGGTACTTAAATGTGAAAATAGGGCGGCTCTCATTCTTATGCACGAGTTGTAAAAGTCGATTGGGTTTTCGTGATTTCCTTGTCTGAGGTGTAGTAAATCTTGAAGAAGGCTGTCTTCGGATCTTCGGTCGCCAAAATTGTTTTTTAAAATTTCTTTGAGTTCTTTATAACTTCCGATGGTATATCCTGCAGTTACTAATACGGCTTGTCCGGTTAGTTTGCTTTCGATGCCGGATAACAGAAGATGATTGATGTAATCTTCATTGTTGGCAGTTGAAAATTGATTGTAGATGAGATCGGCTGCTTTGAAAAATCTTGCAAGTTGAGTGGGATCTCCTCCAAACTCGGGAATGGTCTTTAAATATTCGAAATGGAAAGCTGGTACTGCCATTCTTCTTGTGTTTTGTCGTTCGAGTATATTCTCTTGTACAGCAGCTGTTTGTTGTATCGGCAGGTTTGGTTGCGTGGATGTGTTAGGAATTGCAAATGGATTTATAGCAAGGTTGGCTAGTTGATTGGCCAGGGTTTCCTCAAATTCAGACATGGATTTTTATTTAGCGCATTTATTAATTAATTTATTGTTTCACAAAAGTATACAGGCATAAATTAAGTCAACGGACACCTGTAGTCTCGCTTATATGAAACGGGAATATTGTTTTAAAATATTAAGCGTTCTCCTTAGTTTTCGCAAGAGTATCTTTAGATCTAAATTCTCCTGAGAATTTTAAGATCACAAGGTAGCACTTGCCAAAATCAGAGCTAAAACTATATTATTATTAAGGTTTAGCAGTAGTTTAAATTTTATTTCACTTTGTTTTAAATGGCAAAACTTAATTCTAAAATTTTATCTTCTTGCTGCAAATTGATTAGCGACTTACATTAGTAGCAGGCAAATTTTCATATTGCTGTTTGGATGCTCCGCTTCGGCGATTCTTGTCCTCTGCGTCGCGGTGCTGTATTGCTCGGCTTCGGCGATTTTTGTCCTCTGCGTCGCGGGGTTGTGTGGCTCGGCTTCGGCGATTTTTGTCCTCTGCGTTGCGGGGTTGTGCTGCTCAGCTTCGGCGATGCTTGTCTTCGGCTGGGCTGGTCCACTTGGAAGCGATGTCCAGTCTTCACTTGGAACCGGGTTGGATTTTGTTCGATAGTAGACGAAGTGTTAACACACAAAATTACGCGAATTTGGGGTAATTTTCTACTATCCGTACGACTGCGCCAGAGATGTTTATTGATTGACGAAAGATAATAAAAAAAATCTTTTTTATTCAATTTATTACCTTACGGGTTACAAAGCAAAAAAGTACAATGTTCTAAGCACGAAGTCTGCGATGCAACTAAACTAGTGATAACAATTACGTGGGACATCCGTAAGACAAGATAAACTCATTATCAGCGTTCTCACATGTGTCGACAGATAATGCGTTTATGCAAGCATGTAATTAATACGTAACAAGATGATAGTTTTTCAATATTAGAACTGTATCATATCACATTATTGTTATTTAACTGAATGTTATGACTGATTTTGACATTACTTTTCATTTGAAGGTCTTCCCAAAATCTTGTTCGACACATTTTTTAAATTGCTGCAAACATTAAATAAATTATATAATAAATTCTCTATTCATGTGCAATTTTAGGTACCTATAATAAATGAAAAGGAAATAGTAGAAGTCAAGTGCTTCCAGAAAGTAGCAGAACTAGGAGTGTCTTTAGAACAAGCTACCCAAAATAAACAGGTCGCATGCTTAGAAATTAATAGTTTGGGAAAAGTTCAGTTGAAAAGATCGCATAATTACTTTTACCAGGTAATATCGTGACTTTAATTGTAATTAGGTACCAAAATATGAATTTAACATTTCAGATTCAAGGACAACTGGCCATTACGAATGCAACAATATGCTATTTTGTTGTATATACAGGAGATAAAAATGATTTGTTTATTGAAGAAAACCACTTTCATGAAACTATGTGGCAGTCAATTATGTTGCCGAAGCTGAAGGATTTTTATTTAAAATGTATTGCACCCAATATTATTGAAGATCGCCTATCACGTGGTTTAAAATGCAGAGATCCTCCCAGTATTATAGAAGCTCAAGAAGTTGCAAAGAAAAGAAAACGAGAAAAAGAAGGGGGTAGCATGTAGCATGCATTAAGTAAAAAGTCTGACAATTATATGATAAGACTGGGCGCTGTAAGAGCAGGTTTCAACTCGCAAGATGATTTACCGGACATGGTTGTGTGCGCCTGTGTGTTGTCGATCGAAAGACACCAAACACGTCGTTGTAACTTGTTTAATTTGGTGTCAGCACTCGTTAGAAGCGGACTGTGTGTAGTGCCTGCGCCGGATTTATGGCGAACAAAAAAAAAGTCGAGCAGCGCATTTTCGAGTGAAACTCAAGAAATCTCCCGACAGAATGTCCTCAACTGTTGAAAGAAATTTACAAGGTAACATGTATGTCACGTGCAATGGTTTTTATGTAGCATAAGAGATTTTCCGGGGGTCGGGAAGAAGCCGAAGATGATGAACGCAAAGGGCGCCTCAGCACATCAAAAACCGACGAAAACGGTGAAAATAGTAATTTACGATACAAGTGCGTAAAGCAACTCTTTAGGCACGAGTGGGGTAGAGTTAAAACGCGAGTGAGCGAGAGTTTTAAGCCCCGCGAGTGACTAAAGATGCTTTACTTATGTGTATCGTACAATATTTTATCTACGATAGAATTCGAAAAATACGGTAAAGATAAAAAATATTTTACATGTAAATTAGAATTACTAGCAACTGGTCCTAATTTTGAGTGTTTTAAAAATGTTAAAACACGTTGCTACTAACTACGTGCCTAATGAAATTTTTTAAGCACGTTGCTATTAACGACGTAAACTAATAAAAACATGTTATTACACAGTCGTTTTACAAACTTAAAACTGACAACTAAAAGGCAATTTTACACACTGTCGTAGATAAAATCAATGAAATCATCAGAAAAGATCGACGTCTGAATGTGAGAGTGCTTGCAGAAATGGTAAATATTAACAGAGGGACAGTTCGACAAATTCTACATAACAAGTTGAACATGCAAAAAGTGTGTGCTAAAATGGTCCCCATAATGCTCTTTCCGTGAAGCAATTTTTGGCGGATAAAAGAATCCCTGTACTTAACCAACCACCGTATTCGTCGGATTTAGCTCCCTGCAACTTTCACCTGTTCCAAAAAGTGAAGAATTGTTGAAAGAGACCCGCTTTGAGGCTTTAGAACAGGTAAAGAAAAAAACGGCAAACCTACTTCGTAGTCTCACATCAGAAGACGTCCATAATGTTTTCCAGCACTGGAAAAAACGTATGCAACGCTGTATATTTAGGGAAGGGGAGTACTTTGAAGGGGAACATTGTTAAATTGTATTATTTTTAAAATAAAGTACATTTTTTACACCAGTCTTATAATATAATTGTCGGACCTCGTATGTATGGTTTACTGTTATTATATGATTTTTGCATTTGGTTGCTTTAATTACACAATATTTCGTAAAATTGTTTGAAAAACAATACAATATAAGACCACAATGAAAAATTCCCGAAAATTCCAGGTTCTTTTGAAATTTCCTGAATTTCAGAATTTTAGACGCCATGAATACACAGATGTCAGTTTAAAATCTACATAAATTACTACATGTGTATGCACAAGAAGCAAGTCATAATCAAGTTTCCTGTGCACGAATTTTTAAATTCATAATTCGCGCCGTACCAACACATAAGGAGGTGTTAGCCGTACTGTCCTAGTGCGGACAGCAAAATAAATGAAATTACGTTTTGTTTCTTGCTTGTGCTTTTACACTCCCCTCCCCGCCAGATTGGGTCGTCTGTCTGGCACACAGAACAATACTGCACCTGGCAATATTTATTGATGACGTACACACCGTAACAGCAGATTGTGAAGTGACATCTATTCAACAATAGCCAAACGATTGCACCACTGAACCTTCAATTTCATGGTATTATTTGGGATAACAGCATTTCGTATTGTTGAACTGCAAATTTCTCAAAAACTAGAGGATATTTTCAAGCACCGTTTGTTTTATTGCAAAGAAAATTTTGAATTCTCGGTGATGGGTTATTCTGGTTTGTATTGGTTGTAAAATAAATTAGCACTGAACGCCCACAAGAGTCAAAATTTACCCGAACATTTCACGCGATATTTAACAAAGTATATTTACGTAAATAATTTTAATATTGGGCTGAAAGTAACTCACACCGTACAGACATGTATGTAGATTAGGAATAATCAATAAAATTGGAAATATATTCAATACTTTCTACAAAATTGGCGATAAACTAGTAGCATGTTTTCCTATTCTTAAGCACTTGTAAGACAAGGTACAAATGATGATCTTTCGTCTCCTAAATCCCAGCCTTAATAGTGGGAAACACTTTTTGGTATCAACCATTAGAAGAAAAGTACACATATGTAGCGGAAGAACGAGGGGCAAGAAGTCTGATAGATTACATCGTATACACGAGGGAATTAGAACAAATAATAGAGGAAGTGAAAACAATAGGAGAAGCGGAACTCTCCACACAACACAGATTAATAAGAGCAATAATGAATGAAATAAATATTACAGTGGAGGAGAAAAAGGAATATGAGAGAATACCAATCTACAAATTAAAAAATACAGAAAGTGCAGAAAAGTACAAGGAAAACACAGATGACGAACTAGAAAAATTTGAAATAAAAAGATTGGAAGGAACAGTAGAAGAAATATGGAAAATATTCAAAGATACGCTGATAAAAAATGCTAAAAAGATATGTGGAATAAAGAAAGTGAAACAAAACACTAAGAGAACAAGATGGTGGAACGAAGAAGTAAAAAAAGCAATCAGAGAGAAGAAGGAAGCGTGGAAGAAATATATAACAACTAAAAACCAAGAGGACAGAGAAGATTACATAGGGAAAAGAAACAAGGCCAAAAGAGAAATAAGAAAAGCAAAAATTCAATGCTGGAAAGACTTTGGAAGGGAAATGGAGGAAGTGTATACAAAAAATAATAAGCACTTTTGGGGTATAGTAAAAAAGTTAAGAGGAAATAAAGAAAGAGAAGTAAGAGGAATAAGGAACAAAAAAAACGAATTAAAAACGGAAATATCTGAAATTCTACAAGTATGGAAGGAATACTACGAAGAAAAATTTGAAGAGGACCGAAATCAACAAGAAGAGCAAGACGAATACGACGAAATAGGTGAAGAACCACAGGAAAACGAATTAGAAATGTCAGAGGTGGATGAGGCAATTGCTTCACTTAAACTGGGCAAGGCAGGTGGACCAGATGGTATCGAGGCAGAAATGATAAAATTCATGGGGCCGAAAGGAAAGATATGGTTACACGAAATATTCAGAAAAGCATGGGAAGGAGAGCAAATTCCAAAGGACTGGGAAAATAATACAATCATACCTATCTATAAAAAAGGAGAAACTGGGAATTGTGATAATTATAGAGCAATCTGCCTATCTTCTACAGTTTTCAAAATGTACACGAAGATTCTACAAAAGAAACTTACACACTGCATAGGACACAAACTGGCCGAGGAACAAGCAGCATACAGACAAGGTAAACAAACAATGGACAACATACATATAATAAGAAATATATTGGAAAGAACAATAGAAAGAGGAAATGAAATGTTCGTCACATTTATAGACCTGAAAGCCGCCTTCGACAATATAAAAAGAAGTAACATATGGAAGTACCTTATAGAATTACAGACACCCAGAAAACTCTTAAGAAACATTAAGAACATCTACCAGACAGTCAAAGGAAGAGTACAGATGAATGGACAAGTATCCGACACGTTTCACATGACAAAAGGATTAAAACAAGGAGATAGTTTTAGCCCACTCCTATTCATAACTGTAATGGACAAAATTTTATTAAACACAAGAGAGAAATCAAAACATCTGCAATCACAACTAGGACATCACCAACTAAGGTCAATCAAAGTAGATAGTTTAATCTACGCAGATGACATAATACTAATAGCAGATACTCACAATAAAATGAAGAGACTGGTTAAAATTTGGAACGAGGAAATGGAGAAAATGGGAATGGAGGTGAATACTAACAAAACAAAAATGATGATTATAAATAACAAAAACACTGAGATAATAAGAACTATAGAAATAAATGGGATAACAATAGAAGTAGTTACAGCAATGGAATATCTCGGCTCAGTAATAACAGATGATGGAAGAATAGAAGTCGACATTGCACAAAGAATAAAGAAAACAAGGAACGTATATTATGCTATAAACAAAGCAATATTACAGAAACAAGAAGTAGACAAGCAAGTGAAACTGAAAGTATACAATAGTATAGCGAGACCAACACTAACTTACGGCAGCGAGACATGGACCATAAACAAAAAGCACGAAAGCAAGATCAATGCAGCAGAAATGCAGTTCCTGAGAAGAATTGAGGGAGTTACAAAATGGGACAGAGAGACAAATGAAAGAATAAGACAAACTTTAAGGCAAGAAAGAATAATGGACTTCATAGAAAGGAAACAACTAAGATGGTATGGTCATATAATAAGAAATGAAGAAAAATCGCTATTAAAAAAGATCATAGAAGCACCAGGAGAAAGAAAAAGGAAGAAGGGCAGACCCAGAAAGCGCTGGACACAAAGAATCGAAGAAATCGGTATAAAGAAAGGCAAAACAGTGGCAGAGATGAAAAAAATGGCAAGGAGCAGGTAGGAATGGAAGGACTGGACCTCATATCCGACACCCAGATAGGGTACAAGGATAAACAGAAGAAAGAAAGAAAGACAACTCTATTTGTTTAGTTACGTCTTCTTCGTGTACTTGAAACAAAACGTTTCCGCGCGCCTTGATGTCGGTCGAAGCACTGCTTGCCAAATGCAATTTTTCCGCGTTGACGCTTTCTTTGCTTAAAAATTCGTTAGAATTTTTACAAATATGTGAAGAACAACCGCTGTCTAGGCACCACGATCCGTCTCCAATTGTACTGGGTACTTGGAATACATTATCAATGTCTTTACAGTTCTTTAAAGAATACGGACTCATCGACGTATAACACTGAAAGTGTTCCGCGTTTTTCGCACTTTGTGATACTTTATTGTCCTTCTGTCTGCATTCACTGACTTTGTGACCGAGCCTCTTACAGCGATAACATCTAATAGTTGATGACAAGTCTTTGCCATTGTTGTTCTTATTTTTAAACTGTGTGTTTCTACTTTTATGAGTAAATTTACGAACCACCATAGCGTTCGGCACTTCACTATGCATTTCACTTTTGCGCGCATCGGATTCCTCAATAATTTTTACACGTAGTGTTTCCGGCGATGGTAAATCGTCTCGAGATTCGATTGCGCAACGAAAGTTTTGAAAACTTGACGGCAAACTATAAAGAAGCATTATGGCGAGTAAATCAGCATTTATATCGACGTCCATATTGTTGAGTTTATCAACTACATCGAAAAACGTACGTAAATGCTCTCGCACATCTTCGCCCTCTCTCATCCGCTGAAGAGTCAGCTGCTTTAACAGTGTTGCTTTACGCGCGGGCCCTTTCGACTGGTAAACGCTTTCGAGCTTCAGCCATACATCCCGTGCAGTCTTGCATCCCTTTACCTGTTTCAACTCCGCTGAACTGATCGACAAAATTACGTCAGATTTCGCCTTTTGGTCGAGGGTGATCCACTGCTGTTGTGCTTGAATTGATGTGGCATCCGCCTCCACAACCTCTGGTTTCACTCTTGTGCCGTTGACGAACTCCCATGCGTCGTTTTTAACGAGAAGAGCTTCCATATGCATCCGCCATGTATCATAATTTTCTCTGTTGAGAGTTTCAATTCTCGCAGTACCTGCGGCATTCATGTTGACTTTTTGAGAATGACGTATGTCACCAAAAAATGATTTCAGGAATGCAGTTCAAGTAAATTCAGGCCGCGATTTCGTTATCTTCAGTTCACACCGTTAGCTGGGCCCATAACCTATGAGGATTATTTGCGCTAGTAAGTGAACTGAAATGATAACACTGATGCGACAACTATTTATTAACACGATACACCAATGTGTGGTTTACAAAAACAATAGATGACATTTAGTATGATACTTAGAATATCACATTAGCCGCGTAACGACGCGAGACTGTAGTTCGGTAAGGAACGGATAGTACCAACAATTAGTAGTTCAGGACAATAGTTTACCCCATAAGGCCTGTAGAAATTTAAAACGACCGCCATATTTAGCAACAGTTTCTGGTTACAGTGCCTTTATATAGACAGTGGCGACAATACAACTAAGCCGCACCCCCGCCGCCATATTTATGCAAATTTCTAACGGGTGTTTATTTAAATCCGTGATCAGAGTCGACTGTGATAGGTGTTTTACGTTTGGCAGTACTGAAAACATTCGAGATTTGCAGGTTAAGATTTGCGTCAGTTTATGTCAAAACTGACGCAAAACCGAACCTACTAACCTCGAATTTGACATAGACTGACAATACACTTCAGTACTGCCAAAAGTATAACACGAGTCACAGGTGATTTAGCATAAACATGGCGGCTAAAACCACGTGATCTAGGCAGCCAATCAAAAATAGGACACCCCATTGTCGCCACTGTCTATATAAAGGCACTGTATTTCTGGTTACTTCGTAATGCAACCAATTTTACATAGATGCAGCCTCTGTAAAACCTGATATACAGTGACTATATACAAGACAGTGTGGCCATACGATTGTTGGCCGCCATTAACAGGCAAATTTGAGCGTAGAGATATACAGTGCCTTTCGAAATAATCGAACGTTTTTGAGTGGTCATTATTTTGGCGCTAGTTATTTTAACTAGTTGATGTTAGCTACACGTGCAGTGCTATTTTTGGACATTGACATTTCTCATTGGCCTTCGTTCGTAGTGCTTTAAGGTGTTACATGAAGTTTACAACTGGTTTCAGTTATGCTAGTTTACAATACAGCTAAATGCCGTGTTCCTGTTTCCTGTCTCCAAACCTCCCTGTTCTGTGCTTGGTCTTCTTCCAGGTTCCTCCATGGCTCTCCGAATAACCTCATTCCACGGTTTGCGTGGTCTACCTCTTTTTTTTCTTAACCGGCGGCGACAATTTAAAGATCTTCATAAGCCACGTCGTCTCCTCCATTCTCCAATTCTGTCCACAACTGATTCTGGTGCCTCCATTCTGCGTCTTATTTCCTCGTTCGTCACTCTATCTCGTCTCGATACCTTTGCGCTTTTTCTTCCATTTGAACTGTGTTTAGTCTTCGTTTCATTTCCGCTGTTACAGTCCATACCTCACTGCCATAATATAGCACCGACTCTACCATTACTTTACCTATTCTTTTTTTGTTTTTGTTAGAGATAGTATTGTCCCATCATAGTAGTTTATGTAACTAGTCCTCAAAGCAAGGCTTTAGGGGACGAGTCGTAATGTTTCCGGACGAGGCGGAGCAAAGCGCAGCCGAGTCCGTAATATGAAGATGAGTGCTCTAAAGCCATTTGAGGACGTGTTGCATACAACGTTTTTTTGTATTAGCTCTCCAAACATTATAATATGAAGTTTCAATTACCGTTAAAGCGGCATTATATTAGGAGGCCGAGCGAAAATGTATTTTTCGCTCCCCAAACTAGTTACTTTGGAAACTGTCTTGGATCCTCAAAATGGCCATTTAGAGGCCTTGTACTTAAAGTCGTCATGGCAACTAATGTGTGAGTCCGCTAAAATGTTGCCCTGACGACTTTAAGTACAAGGCCTCTAAATGTCCATTTTGAGGATCCTACAAAGTTTCCAAAGTAACCAGTTTGGGGAGCAAATACAAAAAAATTGATTTTAAGTACTTTGTACTATTCGAGTTCTGATCTCTTCTTTTCCCAAACCTTTTTCATGGATTGTATTGTAGCACCGAGGTATTTAAACCTTTCTACTTGTCTTACTGCTACATCTTCATTTATTAAGACTTCATATTGTGCTTCCGAGTTGACTACTAAATACTCCGTTTCCTCTAAACTTACGCTAAGGCCCCATTTATCGTAGCACCGATGTAATCTGTTTATCATATATTCCAAGTTGAACACATCTTGTGCTATTAAAACAATAGCATAATTCTAAATTGTCACATTTAAATACTGTGCAGAATATTAGTTTTTCAGGGCAATAGATGATAAAATTTGACCCGCTTGCGACGCTAATGAATTATTTGACACTGACAATTTACAATTGTCAAGATTTGAAAGGTTTTATTTTCTTCCATAACCAAATGAACAGCTTCTACCAACCTCTTTGAGAACAACTTAAAAGTAACTAAATATTTTGCCTGTTAATGGCGGATATTTGCGTCGACCAATAGCGGCGAAGACATCCCTATGGCCACACTGTCTTGTATATAGCCACTGTAACCTGATAGAGAACTATAGCACAGATTGTAATAACCATGGAGTGTCTCCATGGTAGTATTCAAAAACTAAATGTGATACCTACTTGGAAGCAGTTATATTATTGGTTTGTGCATTTTAACCTCAAAGTTTGTAATATCCACAATAAGATTGTTTTGCCAGACTACATTTTTGCAATAAAAAAACTATTGATGGATTGTGCAGTTATAAATTATTAACTACTGAACGATTCCTTTTAGAATAGTATAGTAGCATTACTGTAGTTTCACTTACGCATTAGTATATTACGTTATAAGATGGGTAAGTGCCTTAGAACAGGCCGAAAAGAGTTAGAATGAGGCTCGAAGCGCTAAGCTCTGCTTTTTTTGAGGACTGTTCCTGTAAAGCACTTAACGATCAAGTCTCGTATAACATTTTTTGCGCTATCAACATAAAAAATACCGTTGGATATGACAAATATATTATTGTGTGCCTAAATAAAGTGCGTGATTGTTGTTTCTATAGTAACTAAATGAAAGTATAATCAAGCAATAATGATCGGTTGTACTGCTAAAGAATATTCTCGTATGCATTATTATTATTATTATTAATTATTATCCAGAACATGATATAAATACAAGGGTATGCTCGAGCGCAGCTTTTCTCAACAACCAATGAGAAAGCGTGAACTAGACTACGTCATCAATAGGTGGCAATTTGAAAGTTACGTTTTAAAAGTCTCCCGGAAAAATTATTAAAAGTAAACTTCTATTTAATGAAAAGCTTACTGGGCATGTAGAAGCTAACGCATCCGCACATGTCAAGAGTGAAGTTGGTGAGACATTCCATAAGGCAGTTCGGCTGGTAGTAATTTTTGTAGAATCGCAAAAGTTTTTCGTTCGAAAAGAAACACTGCCTTTTCTCAGGTTTGTAACTTCTTAGCTCTGGAGAAGTCTTCATCATGATGGGTTTAACTGTGGCAAGCACAATTTGATTCAGGGGTACGCTGAAAAAACTCTTTCTGCCTTTGGGGATCAGCGACGGGTGCTGCAGTGTAACCTTAAAAAGTAACCGATTGATCGGATTATGCGATTTTCAAATGTATACCTTAAATCCTATGTAGTTACTGTTACATTCGTAGTCAATATCCTGTTCGACGGTGTGAAGGACGAAGTCGATGCCTCCGTCAATTCCAGATACAACAGAGCTTCTGGGGTATGTTTTAGTGCCCCTCTTTTTGAACCATCCTCAATCGACCAATTCGAAGAGTTACCATTAAAGAAGAAGTTTTTATAATGAGCTCTAAAAATGTATTCTAAAACAAACAATCGAAATAGGAATACTAAATACTAACGTGTCATTTCTAAAGAGATCTTCTCTATCCAAAATGTTGAAGGTATAACACACCCCTTCGCTGCTTAAATTTGGGGTAAAGAATGGTTCAGCATTTTCATAAGCAGTTCCTCTCCATACAACCTGGGGAATCATTCCACTCAGAGGAGGAGCAACCTTTGATTATTATTTTATTACCATACTGCGCGTAATACCTTAGAGCAGGGCTGTCCAACATGTGGCCCGCGGGCCGCATGCGGCCCACCAGGATATTTTTTGCGGCCCACAGATCAATAGGTGCAATACTTTTAGAAAACATGAATCTGGAATATAAATTATAAATCATTGAAAACAATATAACACAGGCACGTAGGACAAATATACAAAAATATATCATTAGTAAAAGAATTTTCACTTTATCTGGCAATATTGTGTTAGGAAACAGTCCCGCCCACCTCCGATTCAAGGCTTTTCTTGTCCGTTGTCTCAGTCTGGCAGTTGCCACCAACGCGAATGGTCCTGTAGCGATCAGACACCTATTTTTGATTGTTTTTTTAGTAGTTTTTAGTTCTGCTAGTTGCTAATTGTTTTTAATTATTGATTATTTTGGCAGTTCTTACTTATCAACAAATGTCATTATATCTAGCTTACTTATCTCTATATGTATTTACATTAATTGAAGCACATTTTTTCTTTTGTCGATATCTCAAGAACGGAAAGAAATTAACCTAAAGTATATATGAACTTTTTTTTGTTTAGAATCGTCTCCAGAACACATGGTGTAAGTTTGTCGGTTACCTCAGGGAACACCCTGTATATCTCTTTTATGTTTCAATGATTTTTGTAATGAAACCTACGCTTCTTGAATAAATAAAAATTAGTATCCAAATATACACGTTTTATATTTATTACAAATCACTCACAAAGTCGCATACGACACATTTTATGATGCGGCCCTCATAACCTTCAACTTTTTTACAGTGGCCCTTGGGCCATTTGAAGTTGGACAGCCCTGCCTTAGAGTATTCTACTTACGCCTGCAATAAATTCTAAGGCACTTTCATCGACATATTTGGTATTTTCATCAGTAATTCCGGCACCCTCTTCACAAACCATATTCATGTAATTAAACTGCTGAACACTGAAAGAAATGTGTTAGTTGCATTTTATATTTCTACTTTAACATACTCTTCTAGAGATACACTTCCGTTGTTGTTTGTTCTTAATTCTACATCTGTGTAATTGAACGCTTTACTAACAGCTTTAACATCGGAGCAGATTGTTATAGCCGGAAACGGGATGTCGCGAATCGAAGTTTGAGTGGTAGCAAATGATACTATAACAGGGGCAGAAATCCACTTTTGGTAAGTTTGGACAATTAAGTAGATACAGCAGGTAAGTGACACAGTAATGACAATAAACCACCACAGCCTAAAATTTAGACAATAAATTAATTACTACGGTTTACAAATTGCACTTACCTTTCGATAATAGTTCGCTTCTCTTCACCTAAAAACTTAAAACCATGAATGCTAGTATTGTCACAGAATTCCAAAAAATAGTGTTTTGTGTTTTTAGTGCAACCAGAAACTGCAGGTGAAATTTCTTCTGTTTCACTTTGATTTATATTTTCATCGATTTTTCGAGATTTCATCTTGGAGGTCATGTTGTACTGTCGGTCGAGTTATAAATCCAAAAGCTTCCTTATCACTACTTTCGTATATCATATAGACCGGGGTGTGAAAACATACATTTTAATTAATTAGAATTAGCCCCTCCTTCGTTTAAGAAATTAATGATCGCACCAGATATGGGAGTAATAACATTTATTCATTTTCCCACGGATGGTGTTATGTAAAAAGCATTTGAAAAACACTTGCGAATAACTGGCACGTACACTGGGATGTCACAATTTTTGAGAAAAAAATGATTGTAAAACAGCAACAGAAACCCAGAAAAGTATAACAGGCGCTTGATACTGTGTAAATATACCAATCTGTGTTTCCGTTAACGATTTATTCACGTATAAAAACTAGTGGACTACTTTCGTGACTGCATGTTATCATTTGAGAAGCACAATTATTAATTCATTTACTTTTAGTGATTGCATACTGTTTGAATAAATTCAGTTCATTAAAATGGTAAAAAATAAAGTTCTTAAAGTTTATGAATTAATTGATGTTAAACAGTTTTTAATTAGTATTTCTAATTATTTTATAAACTATTTTTTTTACAATAAAAAGCCAATTGATTTACATCCATGCAACAAAGCTTAATTGCATCATCCATCTCAAGACAAAAGAGGCAGCATTTTTGTTGTACGAAATAGTCGCTTGTGGGTGTCAAAAACAAGTTGTACCTTTTAGGTAGCTGGCCCCTTCGAATAATTATTAGACGCCACCCGATGTTACAGACAGAAAACGACGTGGGGCGCTCTTCAATAACATGGAGTAGTTTCCCTCGGCGGTAGGCAGTAGCTCAGGTTCCAGAGAATGACTTACATTGTTGATAGCTAAAATACTTATCTTTACTACAAACTTGGGTGTAAGTGTATTCTGCTTTACAAATCTTATATTATAAGAGCCGATGCCGTCCAGACCGTAAGCAGGCGCGCACCTGCCGATCGCGCAGCAACACGCAGCATGAACGCGCACAAGTGGCGACGCGGCAAGCATTTGTATTATTAACGCTGGCAGGGCCGGACGTAGGCTGGCCACGAGTTCTAGTAAATTCATAAATTTTCAATATTAATATTAAATTTCGGCTTAGACCATGTCATCTTTGTAGATAAACACCCAGAATTTGTTGGCTTAATGTGCCTAATACTTTGTAAACTGAAACAAGGGTTGGTGTAACGGTTATGTTATTTGGTGGCTCGTAAACTCTTACAAGCTACCCATGATTTTATAACATGGCTGAGGCTAAGCCTTATCAGGAGTTGAGAAATGCTGGTTTGTGAGGAAGACGTTAATAAAGAAGTGCTTCGGCTAGCTCGATGAGGGCGTGGATCTCGATCCAGCTTCAGCGTAATCGCGACGTAGAAAAACAATAAAACAAATATCAGCCAGGGCGCCAAGAACCTAAAATGCCCAAAGCACGATGGGAAGCAAACGCTATTGGTCCTAAATAGTGGACACAACCTCACCAACAAATCAAAATAAACCATACAATAAACCTTATCGACCTTACTGCAATGCTACTACAGTAATAAACAACAAAATAAAAGAACAAAATAAAATCGAGTACCAAAGCTTTAATATTACCACAATACGTTACGAAAACACGTGACTATCCAAATGATATTAATATTTCCTCCGAACAGATATATACATCACAACCATAATAAAAGTATCGCTATAACTTGTACTATCGTGAAAGTGAAAAGTTAACAATATATTTCATCAGCGCTAAAGTGTCTCCTTAATTAATCAATAAACTGGGCTCATTAAGCTCAAGATGAGTCCAGGTGTGAAAAGTTACGTTTGATCTATTCTACTTGAATTAAAATAGCACACCGGTCTCGTGCCAGCTAACAGGCTAGACTAAATTTTAGGCGCAAACAGCCGGCAGCGAAGGGGTCCGTAAAATGAGTGCGTTATATAAAGCGCACAAGAAAAAGCTTCTGTGATATGCTATCACTTAAATCGCGTAGTACCCGGACCGCGGAGGCCTCAGCAATTTTGATACGCTTAACTGGTGCGCTTAAATGCAACTTTCGTGTAAATGGGAAGAAAGTACAAACAATGTCTTCGCTAACAGCGCGCTCTTAAAATGGGTTGTGCGAATAAGTCCCATTTGCTATTTTTACAATTAATAAACAGCGGCAATACAAAAGGTAATTAGCGGCATAAAGCGACTGAAGGTTGCTATGAAATGGAAGATATGAATTGACACAATAATTGGTAAGAGCGAAGGCACGATACGAAGTGCTATCGGCATCTCCAGGTTGAATTGCTGTCACCAGCTGGAGCTCGAGGTATCGCCGTTCACGAGTTCAATGACGCAGCGTACAAGAAGCGTCTAACCTTTGGTACCAGGAGCGGAGACCTGTGGCAGCTATCTCCTCTCCTCCACGTGATTCACAGCCGGCGACGGAGTCTTCGAAATATTGCAGACAAAGGAGCTACGATGGATGCAGAGGCAGCGACAGGAAAATTTTGTGACGCCAGGAGGAACACTTAAGGCACAGGCGGTTAAAACCAGCCCCCGCAATGAGCAGCGTTTACCGACAGAAGATCTCAATAATTAAACAGTAAAAGAAGGCCTGAAATGGAATCTAAACGTCAGCCCGTCGGCCATAAAAAAACTAGCAAAGCCTACCTTACGAATTTTAAACGACCTGAAGATTTCTGCTTCCGAACTATCATTCATTCCTGGATCCTCAGAGAGGTGCGCGTAACATAGTTAATACCAAAATTCAATCACGCACCGGATTATGTGCAACTTGTAGTTCGGAAGAGGATTTAGAAATTCTCGTTTTCCAAAATAAAAGCCGGAAATTGCATTGAATGTACGTGCTCCGAAAGAGTGCATGCACTGCAATTCCAAAATTTAAAGAAATACCAGATAGGCAACCTAGTAAGCATCGAGACGCGAGAAAAGTTGCCGGTCGTTTAGTGAACAAACTGAAGCAAACGAATTAAAATATATTCGGCCCGTCACAATTTGATCCGTGTTATTAGAGTACCTTGTGAACAAGGGTACTTAGGCCTATTTGACCTCTTTGCTGTTTGTGCACCCATATAGAATAACGTTTCGCAAAACATTGCAGTTTCCATCATCAGAGTCAAAGTTGATCTAAGAGCTGGAGAGCGGTATGGATGTATTTATAGTCCTCTGTGCCAGCCGTACTAAACGGCGTAACGTTGATTGGTCGTTCAAGTCCCATGCACTTTGAGGCGACGGTGCGTGACCGGCTGACGATCGATGGTTGCAATGCTTTAGACCGTGAATGACAGGAATCCAAGTCTAATATTATCTTCCCTGTTTATATTATTTGGATGTTTTTTTATTTCTATGGCTTCACGTATCATTCCTGGAAATTACTGAGGTACTCTGGCAAGTACTCTGGCCTGTTCGAATTCTAAAGTGTGCCCATTTGTAAAAATATGCTCAGCGACCGCCAATTTTGTAATGCGTTTGTGTTTGCAATCTGCTTTAGCCGGGAGAAAAAATTCTGTCAATTAAGCGCGAGGTCGAGGCGTCTTGCCGGCGGATGGAAATTTTTAAATGGGCCGGTTTTTATGAATTTGATAAAGAATGACCCATGCTCATATGTCAGCCTCATATCATACTAACCATCCAAACATGTGAATAAATTAAATATTGGTACCTACCAATTGATAAGAAATAGCGAAAACACTACGCCACTGCTTTGATATTTTACGAATTTGTGTCTATCCGCTGTCGATCGGCATGCGCCGGCCGCTCGCCTTCCCTCGTGGACCAAGCTGTAACTCAATGTGAATGAATCAAACACTTAATGCTGATTGTTTTTATTATCAATTCTCGGCCTATATGTACACCATTTACATATCGCTTCCTACTTAAATTGCATTATTTCAAAGTATAAAAGTGCTTGCCTTACTAGGTTGTTCTCGTATGTGATAACAAACCGTCAGCGTTTAGCAAGGCCACTATGAGCTCCTTTAACGATTTTGCTAATCATGCAGTTGCGATAATACACTGAACTCTTTATGAACTAGGGCATTGAATGGCTAGTATGCATTTCTCATTTTTGGAATAAAAATTGAATATGTTTAATTGAAATTAAACAGAAAAGAAGTAAGATATCAGAAGAACTCTTATTAGAATATAAAAATATATAGGGCGTTAAAAAATGGAATTATTAAATTTGTTAATTTTGAGCACCCTGTATAGCATTAATACTCAGAGCCACTATTTTACACTCGAAAAGTAATTCACAGACAGCTTAATCTTTTGATAACGTTTTCTTTCACTCAGTTGTTTGCTGTTACAGCAGCCTCCTGAAATTCAAAATTTTTTTGCATATAATTGTTAATATTTCCACAACAGTTAACTTTAGATCTATACAACTTTACATTAAAACGATTAGCATTTTAACGCAAAACTCTTAAACTACCGAAATATAGGGCATTCTATAGCTTTGCAGTTTAAAGAAATAACTAATGAGCCACACTGGATGTGTTTATTTCTATTTCTAATTTGAATTATTGTTTATAAACTTTTAAAACTCAATAAGTTAACTATTTACTATAGAAGATTATTTGTATTTCCAGACCATACGCGATTATTAAGGATTAAAAATATGCAGTGTGGCATAGTACTCCTTTCCTTAAATTACAAAAGCTGAAACAACGTATGAAATGCTCTAGGACACAGGTCCGTATCCAAAAATTTCTTGATGATGGTCAAAAAATATTCCAAAAGAAATTAAACCATGATGTGTGGTACAGTGTTGAATATAGAATAAAAAATCTGTAAATGGGTTTACACCGAACTTCCCTTGCGCGAATTAGTCATTTTGCAAATTAAAAAAAAAACTTATTCCGCTGGGTTTTGAACCCGCCGCATCTACATAGCGATCGTAACGGCATCTGCGTAGCGATCGTAACTGCATCGCTGCGTCGCGCGTCTCTATTTAAGGGAACGGTCTTATTGTTGAAACGTTTCGACGCTTTTGTGACATTACCCTGTATCTGTTGAGTCCTATTTTCGGCAATTGTAAAGCCTGACCTATGTGAAAATTATTGCTTCCTTCTATTTCAAAATTGACGTAAAAATAAACAAAAATTTTTTATAAGGTGCTCACCCTGTATATATTTGTCTGAAATTTTCACGGTTTTATGCCAGGTATATATATATATATAATGTGTATGCAAAATATCATCTTCCTCCGACAAATAATTTTTGAGTTATACCGCCAACAGACAGACAGACAGACAGACAGACAGACAGACAGACAGACAGACGGACAGACAGACAGACAGACAGATGGAATTGAGAAAACCTTTTCTTCGTCATCTAGGGACCCTGAAACGTGAAGATCTGAAGAAATCTCGGAAGGTGATTTTTTCGTGTTTACAATACTTCCTTCGTCTTTTAGACGAGGGAAGTAAAAAGATTCTTAAAATTTGACGTAAGAAAATCAATACCGCATTTAATGAATGAAGTAGATCAGGGCTGTCCAACTTCAAGGGGCCCAAGGGCCACTGTCAAAAATTTGAAGGTTATGAGGGCCGCATCATAAAATGTGTCGTATGCGACTTTGTGAGTGATTTGTAATAAATATAAAACGTGTATATTTTAATACTAATTTTTATTTATTCAAGAAGCTTAGGTTATATTACAAAAAGCATTGAAACATAAAAGAGATATACAGGGTGTTCCCTGAGGTAACCGACAAATTTACACCATATGTTCTAGAAGTGATTCTAAACAAAAAAATTCAGATTCACTTTAGGTTAATTCCTTTCCCTTCTTGAGATACCGGCAAAAGAAAATAATACATCAATTAATGTAAATTTACGTATAGAGATGTGACGTTTCACCCCCTTACTATGGGCGTCAAAGATTTAGACCTCGGGTTAAGCTCAAATCGGAGAAATGCATTACTCAAATATATACTCGAATAGGTAAAACACCAGATAATTAACAAAATAAATATGTTTTTAGCTAATTACAATGATTAATTAAAAATGACTCTTGAGTTGCACATTATTTAAAATTAACATGTTCTTCTGGAACGGTGTCAGGTTTCGAGGGTCGAGCTGCAACTCAATGCACCGGCGAGTGTTGCGGGTCCCTATTGGTAGTCTGCCGGTACGCACGCCGATTCTTCGGGAAATGGGCTGAGTAAGTCTTTTGTTCTTGCAAACTTGACCTTCCACTCAGCAGTGATTTTAAGCTGTAAATTTCCGGTGAATTTAGCGATTTTAAGGGTTACCTGGGGCGAGCGTTAGTGCCTAAATCCTGGTGCAGAGATTGCTGGTACCTTACGACCAGGTTACCGATTTAATTATTAGTAAAATGAGGTTATGAGGAGTATTTCACTTCTCGGGGCGCCGAGATTTGCGTTTACAAATTAGGCAAATGGCTTTTAAGCAGTTAGCCCTGCAAGACAGTACAGCGTATTAAGACAGGGTTAAAGCCTCAGGGATTCGATTTCCTAAGAAAGTTCAATAATCAAGGTAAAATCGAATCTAGCGGTCTTGATTTTGCGGGAAATTTGACCTTCTCAGGCTGACAGTATAACACGTCATCTCCCTTGAAGCCTGGTCTGGTAAGGGTTGGAGGCCTACTCCGTTAGACAGTTCAGCGTGTCCGACAGGAGGGCCCAGATAGAAAAGGAGAGGACATGATCAGGACTGGTGGACTCAAGAGGGAATTCGATCCGCGGGCCGCAAAAATATTCTGGCGGGGCGCATGCGGCCCGCGGGCCACATTTTGGACAGCCCTGAAGTAGATGATGGTTGCTCGATGACGACACGTCGGATAAAAAATTAATAACGTAATATTTAAGTCAATTAAAAGTTGCCACAACGAAGTTTTGTTGCAAACTTTAATATTAACGTCAAAAAAATAAAATTAAAAATCCAAAGAATCGTTTTTTAAGATAACTTAAAAACAGAAAATCATACCAAAAATTTGTAGGTGTCATTTTGTTAGTCCTTTAATTATGAAACTTTTTCCCATACTGGCCCTCTTTATCTTAGACACACTGTATATATTCAGTGTTACACACCAGATTGTGTAAACTTGCGAAGTTTTGTTGCGTTGATTTATCTGTAACCACGACTGTGATAAGAGTGAGAGGTTTCTTGTCGTAAACTGAGTTAACTGGCAACAAAAGGGCAAATAATTTATAAAAGTAAAACAACGACGGCGCCACTAAAGACCTCATTACACCAGATAAGCATTTTCCTTTTTAATAAAAATTTTTGTAACAAAATTAAACCTATTATTTATGTATACAAACAAACCGGAATTTGTTATCGCTTCCTCTAAATTACTTTAAAATTATTTTTTTGTGGTTTTCCTAAACTGTGATTTTTTAATATTGCTGGTTGAAGGTAGTGTAATCAATGGAGGCATTCATATTGAACATTGAAAATTAGTGTTATAAAGTAGAAAAATATGTTTTGACCTTGAAAAAATAGAATAAGGAAAGAATTTCGTAGAAATATTATTACATTTATTGAATATACTACACGTTTTCAAAAATCAAAGCTCATTTTTGTTTTTTTTATATCTGCTTAATCTTAACTAATAAACAATTTTTGTTATAACGGTTTTTCTAATAAATCGAACGGTTTTTGAATTATGAGCTGTATCTACAATATTATTGATATTTTACAAATTCCAATGATCAACAGAGTAAACTGCAAATATCGCTTACTATGTATTCAGTCAAAGTTAGTCAAAAAATAATTGAGCTAAGGAGGAAGGTAGGGTTGGCAGTTGTTAAATATTACTATAATCATCCACTACTGGACAGAAGTATGTACGATATGAGTGATCGGCAGCTCCTGCACTAGTAGTAAGCTAGTAAGTAAAACTAGGTTGCCTCGTAACTCTGAAGTGAAGTGAGTGAGCAGGGGAAGGTGGCGCGTCATCCAGTATGCAGACTGCTTCTGCGGTTACCAAGCTTATATGCTAACGTGTGTGTCGATAGCTTGTTTCTTTATTATTTAATACAGCAGTAGGTATGTGTTTTTATTAATTCTGTAAACAGATAAAGGCAGCACTCCATTTGTATTACAACCTTTGGTAGTAATGTAGGTATCAATGACCACCGACAAATGGTTAAGATTTTCGTATTCCATTGTGCTGTGTTTGCGTGTTCAAGTAGAAGCAACCAAGAGACTAAAAAGAAATATTTTGTATTTCTTGGTGTGCGAGATAGAAGAGATCGAGATATCCCTGAAGGCATAAAAGAAAGGAGTTGTGGGTGAAGGCTCTCCGAAGAGTAGATTTGACTATTTGACACCACAAAAGATTAGATTTGTTTCAGTTTGCTCAGACCACTGTTTGACAGGTAATGTATTTCTATTATTATATTTTTATTCAATGAACTATGGTATTCGCAAAATAATTTTACGTTAGGTGTGTTTGTTTACGTTTGGTAGTAGCACTGCCTAATAAACGTACAAGCATGCTGTTAGACTTGGCAACATTGCATCTCTGGTAGTTGGTGGTCCAAAGTTACAATACTTCAATTTGAAATAGTTTTGCTTTAAAGAGCACAGGTTTACTCTTTATTGTATGTTACTCTGCAATTAACTAAAGATAGATACCTTCTGTAATTGTGACATTTATTTACATACTCAAGTAATACAAATATGTAACAGTCTATTTATAAAAATTAAACGACTTAACCTATGCAACTAATGGATAAAAGAACCTTTCTGTAATTATTTTAAAGTTTGTAATTTTCTATACACCACTGCTGATTGAGAGTATATGCAATAATTATGGTGGTGCTACTGTAAATAATCTTATTTGAACATAATAAACTTCTCTGCTCGGTAACATCTAAATTTGTCTAACGTAAATTGTTCCATAAACTTCGAAAAACTGCTGATGTCTTCATTTAAAAACCTTTTCACTTTTTGTGCATGTCTTTCCAATATTTGTTTCCTTCTACATTCAGGATTTGTTCTCTCTTGAGGCGCTTTTGACGACAAATATGCTAGTAAATTTGGAAATACGCTTAGTACAGCATTGTCCGCTAATCGAGGATAATGCAGTATCAGCTTCTGCAATTCCCCACTCTTATTTCTAACGCTTTCAAATGTCTTTTCCATTACGATGTATTTCACACACGACAGCACTTTTTGTTGGGGTCCAACGTTCTCTTGATATTTGCACTAGGCCGCAACCTATTTCGCTCCCGCGGTTAGTTTTTAATCCCCCTACGTGAAAAGGGTGTAGGTAAGTTCGCTCCCAAATATTTTGCAGAAATAATCCCCTGTTAATGTTAATCCACATTATTGCTTAATATTATCGCCAAATATTTTTCAAAAATAATCCCCTGTTAATGGCATGCCATGTTATCGCTTAATGACAATAACAAACTTGTTAGTAATGAGCCTATTTTTCTGTATAAATATAAGAAAATGTACGGAATAAACAAAATCATTTCTTCTTTACACTTGGTTGAGAAAGATTTAAAATGGACGTAAGCCAAATTATTAGTGAAAAAGGAAAACCTATGTTGGTGGGGGTCTAGGTCACTTCGCCCAAAGTCCATAACCCCCAATGCCCACAACGCCCAAAGTGCGCCCACAACCCCCAAATATTTAGCAGGCCCACTTCGCCCAACGCGACCACAACGCCCAAAGATTTTCTAGGGCCACATCGCCCAATCAGTTGGCCCATAACCCCCAAGCCCACAACCCCCAAACTCTTAGCAGGCCCACTTCGCCCAACGAGTTGGCCCATAACCCCCAAAGTCCATAACGCCCAAAGTGCGCCCACAACCCCCAAATATTTAGCAGGCCCACTTCGCCCAACGCGACCACAACGCCCAAAGATTTTCTAGGGCCACATCGCCCAATCAGTTGGCCCATAACCCCCAAGCCCACAACCCCCAAACTCTTAGCAGGCCCACTTCGCCCAACGAGTTGGCCCATAACCCCCAAAGTCCATAACGCCCAAAGTGCGCCCACAATCCCCAAATATTTAGCAGGCCCACTTCGCCCAATGCGACCACAACGCCCAAAGATTTTCTAGGGACACAACGCCCAACTAGTTGGTGCATAACCCCCAATTAGCTTCGTGTGAATTCGGCATTTCCTTTTTAAAACGTGTATTTCTGCCTGTATGATCTTAGTTTGTTTTCATTCATTCATGAAGTTCAGAAGTATACCTTAAGCCAATGTCTTTATAAAATGTGTTTACAATAGTTAATTTTTTACCACAGTGATTCTGAATGTCTTTTTTATGGAAAATCGTAAAGAAGATGGCACTTTTCTTAACTATTTTATTGAAGTTGATAATTATAAATTTGTCAGTTGTAAACTGAAGTCATTTTGACCACATTTTGAGTTACAAGATACTACTATGAAAAAAATAACGTGTACAACACATATCCAAACGTTACTTTTTTAATGAGTTTGAAGGTTATTTTTTTTGCATATTCATATCTGGTACTCGAAATTTTATCATAAAAGACTTCAGAATTTATAAGTGTCAAATTGACAATTCGCAATTTCAATAAAATAGTTAAAAAGACTTACTTTTTCACGAATTGGTAATTAGAAATTTAGGTGACTGTGGTAGCTAAGTATGAATTATGTACGAGTATAAGGTATATTATAATGAAAATTATTTTATAGGTTACGAAACTTAAGAAGTCTCAGATTTGAGTAGTGCTGAAAATGAGGAATACATTGCAATGCGTGTCCTTATGAAAATGACTGTACAGTCAGATGTATTATATTAAAGTGTTATGTTCAAGAGTAAAACGTTTACTTTACATTTGTATGTTTCTGTTTAATATAAATAATAGTCATTTACTTATATTTATTTCTTAAGATCTACTATCCCAAACGATTTTTATTGTAAAGGAACGCCACTAATATCAAATAATTGTGACATAAAAATCCTTGAAAGTAGAATTAGGCAGGTACTAATTATATACAGTGTCCGCCAAAATGTCGACATAATATGGGAAAAATTTTTATTTTTGATTTTTCAAAAAAACTTTTTACGCTAATAATTTATGCTTGTCTAAAAACCTATTTACCCCCTATCATATATACCGAGTGATTTGTACTTATTTAGAAAATTGAGTTTTTCGAAATTGACAAAATCTGAAAAGTGCTATTTTTCGGAAATTATGTAAGATTTCAGTGAGATTTTTTAGAGTGTGTTATTTTTAGGTAACTGAACAATCTCAAACCCAGAAAACACCAATTTTTTTAGATTTTAGCTAAAAATTAATTTTTTAGTTTTTTAAATATTTTTCAAAATTTCACATATCAAGACAATATTAAAATTAAATTTTGTTTATGTGAAGACTAAAATTTATAATTGTAAAAAATAATATAAAATTGTAATTACTTCTTTAGATTTTTTATTATTTGCCGAAAAGTAGTATGTGGGCATAATTTTTACGTTTTTTATGTAAGGCGCTTTTTAGGAGAAATATTTTTCAATTCTAATTAATATGTAATTAAATGGCTTCAAGAAACTCTAATATAGCCCTGTTAATAAATTACTGTTACAAAAACCCTGTAAATGTTCTTTTACAGTTGTCTAAATGAGGAGATTTTTTTAGAACATGTAATTGGATAAAGAAAAATCATTGAAATCTTACTTAATTTCCGAAAAATAGCATTTTTCAGATTTTGACAGTTTCGAAAAACTCCATTTTCTAAATAAGTAAAAATATGATAGAGGGTAAATAGGTTTTTAGACATGCACAAATTGTTGACGTAAAAAGTTTTTTTGAAAAATCAAAATTTTTTTCCGAATTATGCCGACTTTTTGACGGACACTGCATATCATCGTTTAAATATATTGTACTTGCGTGTATACAATTTCCACGTTAATAGTACGTAATTTTTTATAATATTAAGCGTCATGCAGCTACTTATCATTGAGTGAGTTAGCGTGGAATGATACAAAAGAGAAGAGTTCTCGGCAACACGTTTTGATTTATGGTGATCTTTAGGTATAATTTTATAATCTCAGAAGGATAAAAAATAATCGTTAAATGTAAAATGTATGAATCTCTGTACTAAGAAAGTATTCTATATACATACATATATGTATAGTTTCAGAAGCATCCCACAATAATCATGAAAACTAGGTAGTATTTAAAAGACACCAACTACAAATAAACAAATATCTAACGCTGTATTTTGTTTACATCTAACGGGTGTTCATAAACAGTCGTCATCCCAGTTGCTTTGAAAAACAAAATGTTATGTCTTTGATTAATTCGTGCAACACAATGAAACGTCATTGAGTACTGTCATAGCGCATTTTTTCTCAATTTTAATAGACATACGTTTCTGAAGTCAAAACCTACTGGGATGACGACTGTTTATGAACACCCGTTATTAATAAAGCTTCCAATTACAGATATAAATACTGTAGAATATGTAACCGATGAAGAGGATCTCCAAGCCGAAGACCATCAGGAAGAAAACCATGTAGCACCTCTCACAAGATCAGACAATGCTATCTGTGTCATTTGTAAGGAACAGCCACCAACGACGGTAATACTTCCTTGCAAACACTTTGGACTTTGCGATGAGTGTAGAGATACCACCCAGAGGTTAATTGGAGAACACCAAAGGCCTGATCCAGAAGAAGGCTACGTCGTGGACTATTCACGTTGTCCTCTTGATAGGATTCCCATAGAATCATTTATGACTGTACTATTGACTTGATTTTGTACACTAATGTTAAATAAACACATTTTTTCTGTTACGTTGATGCTGTATTTTTGTTGATATGTGTTCTTACATACAAAATTATCTACAGTGCGAGTTTTTTTAAAGCGAACAAAAGTCACCATAGAGACCCTTATAGCTCTCTACGTAACCACTGTTGTCACTAAAAGTCTATCCGACAAGAGTTGGCAGTGGTATGAGGGATTTAGCAAGGACGACTTACATAGGCCAGCGTTGTGAGTAGTGTATTGTGGGTTACTGCCAACGTTGTTACAACTGACCAATACCTAATTGGTAATAGGGTTGCCGTAATAACCGAGCTCGAATTTGTAAATGTCAAATGAGACAAATCTCAGACTGATGTTTGTCTCGCAGTTCAGCAGGGCATGATTTAAAGTAATAAAATAGAGTCCTTAAATGTCGAGGTGAAGCGACGTTTTCAATAACAGTTTATTTTTCATGTTTTAAAGCAAATGCGCACATCAATGAGAACATAAGAAAAAGAGTTACACTACACAAGGGAAGAGGAAGCTGTGGTATAATACTACATAGTTTCCTTAACAATTACCGTTTCATAACCTACAGCTTTTAGTAGTAATTCTTTTATGTTTGAAGTTTAGATCCGTGTTTACTGATTTTAAATGGTATACACGCAAGTACAATATATTTAAACGATGATATACTGTGTCCGTCAAAAAGTCGGCATAATTCGGAAAAAAATTTTGATTTTTCAAAAAAACTTTTTACGTCAACAATTTGTGCATGTCTAAAAACCTATTTACCCTCTATCATATTTTTACTTATTTAGAAAATGGAGTTTTTCGAAACTGTCAAAATCTGAAAAATGCTATTTTTCGGAAATTAAGTAAGATTTCAATGATTTTTCTTTATTCAATTACATGTTCTAAAAAAATCTCCTCATTTAGACAACTGTAAAAGAACATTTACAGGGTTTTTGTAACAGTAATTCATTAACAGGGCTATATTAGAGTTTCTTGAAGCCATTTAAATACATATTAATTAGAATTGAAAAATCTTTCTCCTAAAAAGCGCCTTGCATAAAAAAACGTAAAAATTATGCCCACATACTACTTTTCGGCAAATAATAAAAAATCTAAAGAAGTAATTACAATTTTATATTATTTTTTCCAATTATAAATTTTAGTCTTCACATAAAAAAAATTTAATTTTAATATTTGTTCCTGAAAAAAACGCAATCTGTGTACACCGCTGTTACCCCCTCTCGTGCATAACTGTGCTGCTATATGCGCTAGCGTAACGTGGTCAGTAGCCAACCACTCTTGGCGCATGAGGGACAGGTTTGGTGAAGAGTTAGTTTGCGAACGCCATTAATGTAGTACGTTGTAGTTACGTTTAATAAAGTTTCTATTAAACGATGGTGTTTTAGTGAACATTTTTTGGTCCTTTCGACTTGGATAACGGATAGTACCCGTGACCAGTGCTAAGTGACGAGGCACGCCAACGCATTGCATTCTAAAATACGCCAGGTGTGCGCGTGTGACGTCACGAGCTTGGGTAGTCGGCTTGCAGCTGCTGGCTGAGAAATCGATAAACTACGTTCGCGTGAATGGTGCAAATAAATAACATTTGTTGACCGCGTGTGTGGTTTTTGGGCATAACGTTAATAATAAATGCATTTATAATCTGTTTTATACTCGGCAGATATTCGTTCTTTGCATAATGATAAATGAAGTGCGAATAAAATTGGAAATTAATGCATTTTCTGTTGATAAGTTCGCAGATTAACGTGTGTAATAAACTTTCCGGTTGTTTAATAAATGAACTTTAGTGCGACGGATGCGTAATAAATGCATTTTATGTAGACATGTTCGCAGATGAAAGTGATAAACATTTGCTAGTAAATAATTTGGTGTTTGTCGCATAAACATTGTAACTTTGTGAAGATACATTCGTAGTTGGTGACAAACATTTTCTGGTGAATAATTCGGGTTGCCATAAATAAACATTCAAAGGGAACCTAAGCTCGTGGTTGCTGCGGCTAATTACGGTGGACTCGAGGCATAGAACTACTTCTTCGTCGGGGACTGCATCTTGGGGGACGTCATCGTCAAGGCTCCATCATCGAGGGACCTTCGTCGAAGCTACCGCCGTGAGATTGCATATAAAAGAAGAGGAACAGCCGTTTTTATTCAGAGGCGTGGACAGCTCAACACATAAGCGGTTCGTCACTGGGTTCTACTGTTGCAGCACTGTGCAAAGTCAGGTCAGGTGATATTGTTCTTAATCTATTCCATTGATTATTTATCCCTATATCATTATGGCTCCTAAAGGTGATAGTAGGTCTATCGCGGAATTAAATACTGCTAAAGAATGCTTGTTTGGCCAGCTTAATCGTTTTAAGGATTTTGTAGAAGGGTATAATGAAACGCAATTAAATATCTTAAAACTTAAATTAGAAAGGGCTGAAGGGTGGCATAATGAATTTGTGGTTGTGTATAAGGGACTTAAGATTTTGTTAAAGGACGGGGATTTGCAAAACTTAGAACAAGAGCTAATAGATTTTGAGAATAGTTTTGATCAGTTAATTTGTAAGGCTCGTGATTTATTACCTGTTCAGCGGGCAACAAGCACTCCTGTCGCTATGGATGCTAGAATTTCCACAATGAATGAGACACACATTGAAGCAAGTATTAAGTTGCCCTCGTTAGGATTGCCTCATTTTTCTGGGGCTTATGAAGATTGGACTGAATTTCACGACAATTTTGATGGCATTATTAATAACAACAATTCCTTGTCAAGGGCTCAGAAACTGCACTATTTAAAAAATGCTTTACAGGGAGAAGCCAGTAAGGTTGTGCAATCGTTAAAAATATGTGATGCAAATTATGATATAGCCATGTCATTGTTGAAAAAACGGTATGAAATGAAGAATCTCATTGTGACAAGCCATTTGCGAGCCATTTTCGCTTTGCCAAATTTAAATAAGGAAGATTCTTCTAAGTTGCGGTTTATGTCGGATACAGTAACGAAGAGCATTAGGGGATTGAACTCGTTGGGTGTAAATACTGAAAATTGGGACGCTTTACTTATTTTCATTATAGTTGAAAAATTGGACAATGTTTCATGTAAAGAATGGCAAAATTTAGTTGACCCAAACACGTTGCCTACATGGGATCAATTTACGGAATTTTTAAACAAACGTTGTGGGGTGTTGGAGGCCTTGTACCCAACGACTGCTACAGAAGATGTGAAGAAGAAGCCTAATAAACATTTTAATATGGCAGTTACGACAACAGGATGTGCAATTTGCTGTAATGACCATAGAGTGCAGGAGTGTCCTACTTGGTCGTCATTGGGACTAGAGGCTAGGAAGGATCTAATTAAGAAGCACAAGTTATGCTTTAGGTGTTTAACTGCATGGCATTGGAAGCACAGATGTCGACGTGATGCTTGCTCAAAGTGTAAGGGTTCTCACCATGTTATCATCCATCAAGATAAAGAACAGGAAGGCACCACACCAAATGGAGCTGATATAGAACGATCTGTAGTCACCACGGCTGTAAAATCTAGAAACCATGGAGCGTTACTGTCAACTGCGTGCGTATTTGTCCAAAATGAGTTGGGTGAACGCATTAGATGTCGAGCTCTTCTAGACAATGGCGCTCAATCAAACTTCTTGCGCACTGAAGTCTGTGAGAAATTGAATTTAAAGAAAAGGGCATTAAATTCTACTGTATGTGGAATTAGTGGAGCAGAGACTGCGATAAGAAGTCAAGTGGATGTTACTATAAGCTCTACCTGCGGAAAATTTGCATTAGACATAAACTGTTTGGTAATAGATAAAATTACCGATAGAATTCCGTTAAATTCATTCTCTGTCGAAGATATACTTATCCCGAAACATGTACAACTAGCCGATCCAGATTTTAATGAATCAAATGATATTGACATATTGTTGGGAGTTGATATTTTCTGGAAAATTCTGGGAGACCGAAAGATGGACTTAGGGTCGATGTTTTTGAGGCAAACAAGACTAGGATGGATCTTAGCAGGAGCCATGGTTCCTAGTCCGTCTACAGGAAACAAAACTATGGTAAATTTGGCTCTGCAGGAATGTTTGGTTAAATTCTGGCAAGTGGAACAGTGCATTGAAAGCGAACCGTTGTCTAGAGAACAGCGAGCATGTGAAGATCACTACGTGACAAACACATCTAGAGATGCTACAGGACGGTTTGTAGTAAAAATTCCCTTGAAGGCAGAGCCCGATGCTCTAGGAGAGTCATATCACCAAGCGGAAAGGCGGCTATTGAGCTTAGAGAGGAGATTTCGTGCCGACAGCAATTATAAGGTTGCATATGCTGAGTTTATGGCTGAATATCTCAAATTGGGTCACATGGATAAGGTGGATGAACCTCCAGGCGACCGTTATTTTATGCCTCATCATGGAATTATTAAAGAGGGTAGTACTTCCACACGGTTACGTACTGTGTTTGATTCTAGTGCAAAAACAACGTCAGGCTATTCCTATAATGATTTACAATTAGTTGGACCTGTTGTTCAAAATGATCTTTTTGCAATTTTAATT
This sequence comes from Agriotes lineatus, assembly GCA_940337035.1. NCBI lineage: Eukaryota > Metazoa > Arthropoda > Insecta > Coleoptera > Elateridae > Agriotes > Agriotes lineatus. The sequence goes on along the minus strand of CALNHX010002934.1, from coordinate 110,820 downwards.
AATTTCCGTAAACCCAAATATGCGATGACATCAGATATCGAAAAGATGTATCGTCAAATACTAGTGCATCATCAACACCGTAAATTCCAAAGTATATTGTGGCGTTGGCATGAGTCAGAGGACATACAGATGTATGAATTGTCAACTGTTACTTATGGAACTACTTCGGCTCCTTTCTTAGCGACTAGGTGCATCAAGCAGATAGCACTAGATGTGTCGGAATCAGAACCAGAGGTTTCACACGCTTTAAGCAACTGTATGTACGTTGACGATTTTCTGGGCGGTGGAGATACAATAGAAGAAACTAACCAACTTGCTTTAAGATTGAGATCGATTTTGCAAGAATATGGATTTCCTCTGAGGAAATGGTTATCCTGTGATGCAAGGGTGCTAGAAGGCATTCCTTCAGATGATTGCGCAAAATCGTGTCTTCAGATAGGAGAAAGAGATGCCACAAAGACTTTAGGATTAGTTTGGAACCACCAGTCCGACAACTTAATGTACCAAATTGAAAGCCCGGATGGTCTACAAGTTATTAGTAAGAGGGGATTACTGTCATGCATTTCAAAAATATTTGATCCTCTCGGATTGCTAGCTCCATCAATAATTTTGGCAAAAATAATGTTACAAAGACTGTGGCAAGAACATATCAAGTGGGACGATCCGCTTCCAGAGGGACTTCATTTGAAATGGATGGAATTTGCGAAGTACTTGCCACATTTAAATAAGATACGTGTTCCCAGACGAGTGATAGCAGGTCACGCTGCAGCAATCGATATCCATGGCTTCGCGGATGCTTCAGAATCAGCTATTGGTGCATGCATATATTTTATAAGCGAAGATGAATGTGGTGTCCCTACAGTGAGACTGGTATGTGCAAAATCTCGAGTAGCACCATTGCGATCTGAAACCATACCTAGGTTGGAACTTTGTGCTGCAGCTTTACTAACAAGACTGGTACATAAGGTGAAGGGGTCTCTGCATTTAAATATTAGAAAATGTGTGTTATGGTCCGATTCCACTATAACATTAGCATGGATAAAAACGGAACCGTACTTGCTAAAACAATTTGTTGCCAATCGCGTCGCGCAAATACAAAACTTGAATGTCAGCAATGATTGGAGACATGTACCATCAGGTGATAATCCAGCGGATTTACTTTCTAGGGGTGTTCGTCCTGACAAGCTCGAAGATTCAGAATTATGGTGGCATGGACCTTCTTGGTTGCGTATGGAAGAAATGGATTGGCCGACGCAATCAATTTCAGTGGACTCCAAAGACATGCTTGAGATGCGGGCAGCAAGAATCGTTGGAACACCTGTCACAAAAATTGAGCAAAACATATTCCTGAACATATCGAGAATGGAAAACATGCTACGGGCGGGAGCTCTGGCATTAAGGTGGTTTGAACGTTGGAAATCCAAATCCAGAATAGTGGCATCATTTACACCGTCCGAGCTGGAGAATGTACTCAAACGATTGATACTTGTAGAACAGTCCAAATATTTCAAGGCAGAAGTGCAAGATCTACAGAAAAGGGGAATGGTTGCTAAGCGCAGTTGTCTGTTTCGTTTAAGACCATTCGCTGATTCCGAGGGAATTTTGCGAGTTGGAGGTCGTCTAAAGCATGCCAAAATGGATTATGACTCCAGACATCAAATAATATTGCCTGCTGGAAATGAACTTTCACGGCGCATAGCAGCGGCAGAACATGAAAGATTACTTCATTGTGGGCAACAACAGCTTTTGTCATCGTTGCGGCGGAAGTATTGGCCAATAAGAGGTAGAACATTGGTAAAGGGCATAATTAGTAAATGTGTCTCATGTTTCAAAGCAGATCCAAAAAGTGTGACACCTGTGTTTGGAGTTCTGCCTGCTGAACGTGTTTTGCCATCACCACCATTCTTCCATACCGGAGCAGATTACAGTGGGCCGTATTTAATAAGGGACAAACGCGGTAGAGGCTACAAAATTACTAAGGGTTACATATGCGTGTTTGTTTGTCTGTCAACGAAAGCGATTCACTTAGAACTAGTTTCGGATTTGACAACGGAGGGATTTATTGCGTGTTTGCGTAGATTTATTGCTAGAAGGGGCAAACCAAAGTCGATATCTACAGATAACGCGACAAATTTTGTAGGAAGCAACAATGAACTAAGGGAATTGGGTAAATTTTTGACAGAAAAGGATTCAAAAATTCATGATGTGTTGCTTGAGGAAGGAATAGATTGGCGCTTTATTCCCCCGAGATCTCCAAGTTTCGGTGGGATATGGGAAGCGGGCGTAAGGTCGGTTAAGAATCATTTGAAACGAGTGGCTGGCCAAGCCTTATTAGTTTTCGAGGAATTCTATACGTTGCTGACTCAAATTGAAGCAATTCTTAATAGTAGACCCTTAACGCCATTAAGCAGTGATCCTTTAGATCTTAATCCCTTAACCCCCGGACATTTCCTAGTCGGTCGTCCTCTCACTTCCTTAATCGATGAAAACCTAAGTGATGTGGCAACAAATAGACTGTCACGATTTCAACTAGTACAACAAATTGTGCAGAATTATTGGACCCGATGGTCCAAGGAATATTTGCACGAATTACAACAAGTCAGAGGTGATCGTACATCGCCTAACATCGAAGTGGGAACGTTGGTGATTCTAAAGGAAGACAATCTGCCTCCGTGTAAGTGGAAGACTGCACGTGTTACAGAAGTGTTTCCGGGTGTTGATGGTGTTATAAGAGTAATCAAGGTTAAAACCAGTGCGGGAGAATTTAAACGTGCTGTTCGAAATGTGTGCGTCTTACCGATCTGATTAGTTTAGTTTAACCTTTATGATTTAAAATCAATGTTTGATTAACCTCTTAAATGTAAGAAATGGAATTCTTGTATGTTTTTTCTTTTACATAATGGTTTCATTTAACTTGATAATATATTAAGGTTTCTTGTTTCACTTTCAGACTAATGTATTGTTGATTACTGTCATTATTGTGAGTTGTGTTAGATTTCTTAAAAAATAATGCAATATCAATAATAATATTCTTTAGGTTAGAAACATGAGTGCAAATATTGTTTTTAAAATGTTGGTAATGATCTCATATTGTAGTAATTTCGATCATTAGGCGGGAGTATGTTCCTGAAAAAAACGCAATCTGTGTACACCGCTGTTACCCCCTCTCGTGCATAACTGTGCTGCTATATGCGCTAGCGTAACGTGGTCAGTAGCCAACCACTCTTGGCGCATGAGGGACAGGTTTGGTGAAGAGTTAGTTTGCGAACGCCATTAATGTAGTACGTTGTAGTTACGTTTAATAAAGTTTCTATTAAACGATGGTGTTTTAGTGAACAATATTGTCTTGATATGTGAAATTTTGAAAAATATTTAAAAAACTAAAAAATTAATTTTTAGCTAAAATCTAAAAAAATTGGTGTTTTCTGGGTTTGAGATTGTTCAGTTACCTAAAAATAACACACTCTAAAAAAATCTCACTGAAATCTTACATAATTTCCGAAAAATAGCACTTTTCAGATTTTGTCAATTTCGAAAAACTCAATTTTCTAAATAAGTACAAATTACTCGGTATATATGATAGAGGGTAAATAGGTTTTTAGACAAGCACAGATTATTAACGTAAAACGTTTTTTTGAAAAATCAAAAATAAAAATTTTTCCCATATTATGTCGACATTTTGGCGGACACTGTATATAATTAGTACCTACCTAATTCTACTTTCAAGGATTTTTATGTCACAATTATTTGATATTAGTGGCGTTCCTTTACAATAAAAATCGTTTGGGATAGTAGATCTTAAGAAATAAATATAAGTAAATGACTATTATTTATATTAAACAGAAACATACAAATGTAAAGTAAACGTTTTACTCTTGAACATAACACTTTAATATAATACATCTGACTGTACAGTCATTTTCATAAGGACACGCATTGCAATGTATTCCTCATTTTCAGCACTACTCAAATCTGAGACTTCTTAAGTTTCGTAACCTATAAAATAATTTTCACATATAATCTCACAAGAGCATTAATTATTTCCGGAAATTTTTTTGAGTGCGTTCCAACAACGTCGTATTAATTTGCCCGAGCGGGACACGAGGGCAAATTAGGACGTTGTTGGAATGCACGATAAAAAATTTCGGGATATGAATTAATGCTCGAATGCAGATTCGGTAAGAAAATCGTAACGACACAAACCCTAAAAAGAAGTAATGTCTACCTACAAAAAATTTTGTTGTTGTCTGGGTTACGGCTCGTGAACTAATTTTTCTATTGGTCATTAATGAGTGTTGTACGATTTTCACATATAATCTCATAAGAGCATTAATTATTTCCCGAAATTTTTTGAGTGCGTCCCAACAACGTCGTATTAATTTGCCCGAGCGGGACGCGAGGGCAAATTAGGACGTTGTTGGAATGCACGAAAAATAATTTCCAGATATGAATTAATGCTCGAATGCAGATTCGGTAAGAAAATCGTAACGACACAAACCCTAAAAAGAAGTAATGTCTACCTAGATAAAATTTACAAGAAATTTTGTTGTTGTCTTGGTTATGGCTAGTGAACTAATTTTTCTATTGGTCATTAATGAGTGTCGTACGATTTTCACATATAATCTCATAAGAGCATTAATTCTTTCCGGAAATTTTTTTGAGTGCGTTCCAACAACGTCGTATTAATTTGCCCGAGCGGGACGCGAGGGCAAATTAGGACGTTGTTGGAATGCACGAAAAATAATTTCCAGATATGAATTAATGCTCGAATGCAGATTCGGTAAGAAAATCGTAACGACACAAACCCTAAAAAGAAGTAATGTCTACCTAGATAAAATTTACAAGAAATTTTGTTGTTGTCTTGGTTATGGCTAGTGAACTAATTTTTCTATTGGTCATTAATGAGTGTCGTACGATTTTCACATATAATCTCATAAGAGCATTAATTCTTTCCGGAAATTTTTTTGAGTGCGTTCCAACAACGTCGTATTAATTTGCCCGAGCGGGACGCGAGGGCAAATTAGGACGTTGTTGGAATGCACGAAAAATAATTTCCAGATATGAATTAATGCTCGAATGCAGATTCGGTAAGAAAATCGTAACGACACAAACCCTAAAAAGAAGTAATGTCTACCTAGATAAAATTTACAAGAAATTTTGTTGTTGTCTTGGTTATGGCTAGTGAACTAATTTTTCTATTGGTCATTAATGAGTGTCGTACGATTTTCACATATAATCTCATAAGAGCATTAATTCTTTCCGGAAATTTTTTTGAGTGCGTTCCAACAACGTCGTATTAATTTGCCTGAGCGGGACGCGAGGGCAAATTAGGACGTTGTTGAATGCACGAAAAATAATTTCCTGATATGAATTAATGCTCGAATGCAGATTCGGTAAGAAAATCGTAACGACACAAACCCTAAAAAGAAGTAATGTCTAGCTACAAAAAATTTCCAAGAAATTTTTTTGTTGTCTTGGATACGGCTCGTGAACTAATTTTTCTATTGGTCATTAATGAGTGTCGTACGATTTTCATTATAATATACCTTCTACTCGTACATAATTCATACTTAGCTACCACAGTCACCTAAATTTCTAATTACCAATTCCTGAAAAAGTAAGTCTTTTTAACTATTTTATTGAAATTGCGAATTGTCAATTTGACACATAAATTCTGAAGTCTTTTATGATAAAATTTCGAGTACCAGATATGAATATGCAAAAAAAATAACCTTCAAACTCATTAAAAAAGTAACGTTTGGATATGTGTTGTACACGTTATTTTTTTCATAGTAGTATCTTGTAACTCAAAATGTGGTCAAAATGACTTCAGTTTACAACTGTCAAATTTATAATTATCAACTTCAATAAAATAGTTAAGAAAAGTGCCATCTTCTTTACGATTTTCCATAAAAAGACATTCAGAATCACTGTGGTAAAAAATTAACTATTGTAAACACATTTTATAAAGACATTGGCTTAAGGTATACTTCTGAACTTTATGAATGAATGAAAACAAACTAAGATCATACAGGCAGAAATACACGTTTTAAAAAGGAAATGCCGAATTCACACGAAGCTAATTGGGGGTTATGGACCAACTAGTTGGGCGTTGTGTCCCTAGAAAACCTTTGGGTGTTATGGTCGCATTGGGCGAAGTGGGCCTGCTAAATATTTGGGGGTTGTGGGCGCACTTTGGGCGTTATGGACTTTGGGGGTTATGGGCCAACTCGTTGGGCGAAGTGGGCCTGCTAAGAGTTTGGGGGTTGTGGGCTTGGGGGTTATGGGCCAACTGATTGGGCGATGTGGCCCTAGAAAATCTTTGGGCGTTGTGGTCGCGTTGGGCGAAGTGGGCCTGCTAAATATTTGGGGGTTGTGGGCGCACTTTGGGCGTTGTGGGCATTGGGGGTTATGGACTTTGGGCGAAGTGTCCAGGCCCCGTTGGTGGTGAATTCCTATAAATTTAATTTCCATAAATTATTGGCGGGAAATGTGAAACGGTGGCAGTGTATAGTAAGGAGCTGTAAATTATTTTTAAAAAGTGTGGGTGACGAAAATATGTTGGTTGATTCAAATTTGAATCATGCTCATGAGGCGATGGAAAACGCCGTCTTAAACAGACAAATTTTGAGCAACAGTTTGAAAAGAAAAGCAGCGGAAAACGTAAGTGAAAAGCCGTCGAAAATAATTAACCGTGTGCTACTAAATAATGACGTCGAAACAATCACAACAACTGATATGCAATATATTAGAAAGAATATCTATAACCATAGACGAAGCTTTCTACCAGCCTTACCAACTAGCTTAGAAAACACTCAAGAAGTCTTAAGCAATTTAGAAATAAAAACCAATAGAAATGAAGATTTCATGCTAACAAATGATATAAACTCTAAAATTGTGATGTTTACAAGCGTGACAAACTTGAACTTTTTAAGCACTTTAGAAAGTTTATATGTGGATGGAACATTTAAATGTTGCCCAAAGTTTTTCTACCAATTATTTACCATACATGGAATATGTAATGGTCATTACATGCCTTTAGTATTTTTCCTATTACCGGATAAAACAACAAAAACTTATGAAAATTGCTTAAACATTCTTCTCAACAAGCTACAAGAAATGGAAATTGCACTAACATCAAAATGTGTTTACATAGATTTTGAAATGGCAATACATTTAGCATTCCAAAGAAAACTTCCACACGTTGTGATTAAGGGTTGCTTATTTCATCTAACCCAGTCATGGTAAGATCTTACTTTTTATATTTTATCAAAAAATTAATTATTTTGTTCCATTGCTGCAGGTGGCGGAAAATTCAGCACTTAGGACTTACTCAAGATTACAAATCCCAATCAGATATTGGAAAATATTTAAATTTCGTATTTGGCCTTCCCTACTTACAACCAGCCGATGTGGGAGATTGTTTCTGCTTTGATCTTGCGGAAATTTTGCCACAAGACAAAAAATTGGAGATTTTTAATAACTATTTGGTGGAAACATATATATCAGAAGATTCTCTATTCCCGCCAGAAATGTGGGCCGAACATTCTTCAGCAAGGACGAGATCAACAAATGCTTGTGAAGCTTTCCACAGCAGATTCAATGGGTCGTTTTACGCTGCCCATCCAAATATTTTTCAATTTATTGAAGTGTTGAAAGAATTTCAAGTCGAGACATATGTAAAAATAAACAGTGCTCATAAAATTAAAAAAGTATACAGAAGGGTAGAAATGCAAAAAATTAAATTAATTGAAGATCATTTGGCCAGCTTCAAAACTGGAGCTATTACAAAAATTCAATTTCTTGAAAAATTGTCAAGATATGTAAAGAAAAATTAATTAATTTAAATTTGATATATTTTGAATATAAGTTTATTCCTGTTTTGTTATTGTCATTAAATGAGTAGTTATCGTTTTTACCAAGAGTTTTGCTCACATTAAAATTATATTAAATGTCTTGTATGTATAATATTGTATGTAATAATATAAATATTGGTAAAATAAAATATTGGTAAAATTTTAATCTCTCGTAATCTACTTATTTACGTTTTAATCCTCGGGAGCGAACTTACCTATGCTTCGGGAGCGAACTTACCTATGACCTTTTTCAAAAACTGACCGCGGGAGCGAACTAGTATGCGCCGCAGCGTAAAACAGGATTTTATGAGTGGACGAGAACAATTAAGGCACCGCATTCGCGGATTAAGGATTAAGGATTTCTTATCATGCTTTAACGAAAAGAAAATGTTGTACCTTAATTGTTTTTTGTTCAATCATAAAACTCTGTTTTTACGTGAAGGAAATAAAATTATTGGAATGGCCGAATATATAGTGGTTAGGGCTCGTAATATCGGCAATAGGTAGTACATATACAAATACACACATATGGCAAACCAGTTCCAAAGTATAACATTTCATATTACAGTAGCATAAAAGGTATAATAATCTCACCAAAATATTTACACATGATTTAAATAATTAAAGCGTGAATGAACGAATGTTTATTGTAAATCATGAAACTACACACGTCAAATATGGCAAATTTGCATTACCGGAGAACTGCGCGGTAAAGCATATGACCGCGGCAAAGTTACTAATAGTCAAATTTTGATTAAAAGTTGAATATAACCCTAAGTCCACCAATGCAAGAACTATTCAGATGTCATCATTAATTAGCAGCAAGGTCCTACAGACCCAAGATCTTGGTTGGCAGTAGGGAATTATATAACCCGTAATACGCTTAGTAAGTAATTAATATTGTTACGTTTTTACGTTCGGGCTATTTAAAAATTATACGACGCTTCTTGTATTAAACATTTATTTACAACTATTAATTATTATTATTTACAAACACACGAATCAACAAGGCAGAACACAAATTACTTAAACTAACGAACTACAGGCATTATTTCTAACAACGATACATTTATTTATTTATATGCGCTGGATTAAACATCAATTATTTATTTGGCTATTCACGACTTAAACACTAACGATTTATATGGTTATTTATCTGTTATTTATTTCACTACGGTTCATTTATATGGGAGCTCTACGTGCTTCGCCGAATTCGAACTGATGAGAACTGAGAACTGAACTGTCGATTTTTCCCACTGCACCAGTTTATATACACGCCGGGTGAGTCATCCTAGAAACGTCCAGACCTTGCTCAATTGATCCAGCGACGCTGACGTGTTTGCGCGCAAGGTCGTTCTGGAATTTTCTGGAATGTTTTGATGTAATCCGGCCCGAAGGTCGTTACACTTTCTGGAATGATCTGGAAGGCTGAGTCATGCGCCGCACGGGACGCTGAGTCATATATAGACAACGGCCTCACCCCAAGGTCGTTACAATATGTAACTATCATCAATTTCAATGCGTCACGCAAGTCGAATTCATTTAAAGCAATACCATGCAAGAACGGAACTAATGTGAGTAATTCAACCATGTTAAACGGTCATTAGCATGACGTGATTATCCAAATCTTAAATTCAACACAAATCATGCAAACTGCTTCACAAGATCCTAAATTACAGATAATAATAACGTTGATGATACGGGTTACTACAAGTTACTTTGACAGTTAGGTTCCAGAATTAATTTATTAAGAAGTATATTAAATAGCTGGTAAAATCTATTCTACTAGGTAAGTACCATGTTTATGTTACATTCATGTCGTTAGGAAGTCCATCTAATATTTACAAATAAATATAAGCTAATCATGACACACAAACATATTCAAAAGCGAATCCCGTGACTACAGCTTATGCGAGACCAGTTCTAAGGCAGGTAGAGTAAAAGGCTAATTTAAACAGACCTCTACTAGTTCACAGGCGTACAGGAAAACCTCTCGGTAAGCCTCGAAGAAACTAGGTGATTATTACAATATCGGGCAGCGATACTGCACCGCGTTTGTTGACAAGGTAGGATATGATTCCTACGCTGCGGCTTCAAATGTTACCACGAACCTGTTGCAGGAATGGAGCTCTCACGGTCGCAAGAACTAGGCGGGACGAACTTGCAAAAGCTCACGAAGGAGCTGCGTTCGCAAATCCAAAGGGCTGCGGAATCCAGCCGTACGAGGAGGGGGAGCTACAATTAAATGCAACAGAATAGAATCCTACGCATGAAGTACAAAATAAAGTTAGGCATACCGTTTCGATATTAAGCCCCCAGCTTTGCCAAAGTGGACATGTGCTCTGCAGGTAAAAGCCAGAACAACATCTGATCTTGAGAAATCACCAAAATACCTCTTCCAGGGATATCCTTCATGCGCCCTGAGGGACACAAAATCCAAACGTAAACTCTCAACTCAGGATGGTGGCGAAATATCCCAAATACAAAAATGGCACATTTGATTTCCAAAATGTCATTCGCTTCACCATCGTCACTACAACGGTACAGAATAGCAAATGGCCGAAATGGCCTGATAAGACTCCATTTGGGAAAAAGGAAAAAATGCTGAGTACGCAACCAAACCAGCACGAGCATCAAGTGATGCCTAAACTGAAGCAAATTAATTAAGAATATAAAAGCCTGGAAATCCGAAGCTTGTAGTAGCAGATAATATTTAAATTTATCGAAAATAGGGCAAATAATTACTTAAATAATTATAAACAACTTTTGAACCGTAACAATATGCCAGTTTCATTATAAAGAGTATGTCAACAAAATTCTCGGCATTTGTGTGATTTTCTTCTTTCAAAATGCATATATTTCCTGCCTAAGCTCAAAGACCCGTTGTATAACTTTTTGTACGTGATAACCACCGAGATTCACAATAAAGCAGTAGTGATGTATGGTCAGCGCTCATATTGTCGCATATTGAAGAAAGTAGTTTCGCCCATAAAGGCCTTGTTTGTATATAATTTACAAAGAAAAATTACAGTGGATAATACCAAATGAAGTCCTGGGCCGATTTCCTTCGAAGCGAGTGTATCATGCAGCGCCGCCATGTGGCATTTGGATTCTTTTTACATATAAGTGCTTGTAAGACCTCTATATTTTCCTACCATGATCGTCCGTGTCCCATCGTTACAAAACCAACACAGTTTGCCCGCTCCAGAGTATACTATATAATTATCAGTAATTTGAAACAGATCCGCACCTGTAGTTTTTTCTGAATTTCTTTGCAAAAAATTAAGTTCTCGCTTATGCATTATCGCAGCAGCCAACGTAGGTTATCAAATGTACATCTTTCTTAATAACCGTTGCCTCTTGTAACTAAATAGCAAATAATTTGTTTCTAAGCTCGAGAGAAGCTGCTCCTGCAGATCCTCTGACATGTCATCAATACGCCTACTAATAGTATTATTTGACACTGGTATTTTCTGAATCTCTTTAGCATAACTATCTTCAAGCATTGTTGCGACTATATCAACGGCAGCATGAAGTATAAGATATGTCGCAATAGTGCGATGTTTCTTGCACTTGCCTATGCGATGTGCAACTTTATAAGATGCAAGATCTTTTTGAGGTAGCGGTAAAACTATATTAAACGCTAATTTCTTAGTACTAAACTCTTTCAACTTCTTCACAAAAAAATCGCGAGGTTTTTATTTTCATGATCTTAATGTTTCGTTTGCAAATGCCTCTTTGATTCATTTGCTTTCAAACTGCAAACGGGCAAAATATTTAAACATAGTACACACTGTGATCGCCCTTCACAATTAACGACTGTGTTTACAAAACCAAAGTTCAAATGCTCGTCACAATATTTTCTATTTTTTGGCTTGGCAGTGTTGGCAGCGTCGTGTACAAACTTTAAATCACATACGTTAGGTGCAACAGAACACAAACAAAATATTATACGCCTACTCGTTGCCACTATCTACTAAACTAACTTTATCGGTTGCAGGATATTAATCCCTTGTTTACATATACAAAAGTAGGCTGGTAACTAAATCATAACTGATCTGTACGGTAATAGTCCATTACCGTACATGGCAACCATAACCATACAGCAACCGATAAACTATTGAACAAATCACGGATGTTATGAATCATAACCGCCTCAGATGTTTTAAAATCCTCGCTCTGCGAGCTCAGATTTCAATACAACATCTGCGGCAGTTATGATACTCATAACATTCTTAGATATGTTAATAGCTATAACTGAACATGCATCATGATTTTATACGTTCTGTCCACTATTACAATTTATGGACCATTCCACAGCGCTCGGGAAAGTTCGAGATTCCATCTTGTTAAAACGGGGCCGTGAATGATAACACATTTCAAAAAGGGGCCGAGAAACCTAAAAGTTTGGGAAACGCTGCACTAACATATAGAGGGCGCGTCCCCAACTGGTGGATTGGGAAACGGCCGATAAATATTGAAAGATGTAAAATATCTCCCGCGGGCTAACAGGGACCAGCAGCCTTTTTCCATAGTGGGGAGCTGCAGACGGCGGTGGTACTCCGTATTAGATGCTGATTGAGGCTCGATCCACTCTATCGGGCTGCTCACGGTTCGATCACAATCCACTCTCGCTCCGCTCAAATATTTATTCATTGTTAGCAATGGGTACATTCACACTATAGGTAACACTCAAGCTCAGGTTGTGCCTATTGCTAACAATGTATAAAAATTTGAGCTGAGCGCGAGTGGATTGTGATCGAACCGTGAGCAGCCCGATAGTGTGGATCGACCCTAAATGCTCATCAATACGTTCGCCCAAGGTGATGGATTATGGCCAAAACCTTTAACTTAAATGGATATACCTCAGAATTAAAGGGCCTTAATCCCCAGAAGCTCTGATAAAACCAACTATGGTAGTGAGATTTATTCAAGGAAAAAGGATGCTAAAATTATTGGAAGAGATTAATGCAAGATGCCCAGCAACCAAAGGCAAAATGGGAGAATTGGATTATAAATTGGAAAATATTAAACGGAATGTAATATTTATCCATTCATATTAATTTATAATAAGTGCTATAAGGCCATGTAGTTTCAGCCCTATAATTTTTAAATAAAAAAATGGAATATATTGGAATATGCTAAACTAAGAGGGCTGAAAATTAATACCTTAAACTGAGATCAGTACAAATGTTTATTAATCAAGAAGGTACGAGCAGAAGATTAGGTGGAATTGTAATTCTAATGAACACAAGAATAACAAGTCAAGGGTTACAGGAGAAACTCATATCCGTGTTTTTAATTTCTCTGGTGGGGTGATATATTACGCCACTATTTAAATAACTAAACAATGGATATGGTGAATATTAGAAATCCAATTACCCTGCAATAGTTGCCACAAGAATGTAAGCGGATAGATTTACCAATAGGAATCACCAACATTTCAAAATGTTGCCCAAAGGCCGAGACAGCCCGGTACACTGAAGCCCCATTACGAAGGTGATGCTGGAAGAGTCCTGAAAGTCCACGAGAGGATAACAAACATAATAGCATCAACTGATTCAAACTTTACAACCTGCCGATCATCCTGAAAGGGTGAGATAAATCAGCAACATGGTGATGACACATTTTCAATGAAAATCTTGGCGATCGATGAAACCATTGTTACTCACAATAGGATGCTCAACTTTTAGGTCTTGGAAAATTCACACACGATTTGCGGGACCCATTTTCAAACTAGATTTTTTATAATTGTGGGCAAAACGTTGAAATGTTGAAGGGTATTCAATTATTTACAAAACAGTTTGGGTGATCGCTTGGAAGACGTTCGAGACATGTGGTTTTAGGCATCACGGCAGATCACCACATTTTGGTGGAGAAGTCAGAAACCATGATAATATCTTCAATCATAGGTGGATCGGTCGAGCTGATCCTGTGACGTGGCCTGCTACGTTTCATGGACCAAAGTCTTTTTGATTTCTACTTGTAGGAACAATTAAAATCACTGGTGTATCAAGAAGAAATAGAAAATATTCAGTATCTCCAACATTTTCCGAGCTATCCGAAACAATTGCACCATATCAGTAATCATGGCCAGGACGGGCTCACTTGTGCATTCACATATGAAAGGGAAGTTTTATCACCTACTTGAACAGCAACTTCAACAAATGGCTCTAGTCAGGCTATCCTTAACTTTTTTAAACTGAGTGTACGAGATCAATATTCTTTTTAAATAAAAATGAATTTGTTTAATAACTCGATTAGTAGACAAGATAGGTAAATGATCATTGAAGAAAAAATGTTCAATTTGGAGTAATGTATCACTCCACCAGATATATTAAAAACATTTTAAATCACAAAGTATTTCACTAAACTATACCCTAAAAATAGTTCCGGTATATGCACCTACGAGCAGTCGTCGAAATAGACTTCTTCAAAAACGAGTACACCACTCAAGTCACACGCACACATAAACGCTCGCACTTGCGCACCAAAATTACTTGGTAATGGACAACGCAAGCAAAAGGTGGGTCTATGAAAATTTGTTTATTAATACATTAGCTTTTTAGTCCATCCCAGAAGTGGGTTTATTTTTATTAATATAATTCTTCCATTTTTAAAATTGAATTGAAGATAAAAAAATTACAGAAGAAAATGTTTCTAACGTTTTTAATTAAGAAAATTACACTTGCTAGATCGAATGACCGTTGAAAAGTGTTAAATATTATGTGCAAAATACGTAAAAATGTGCTAATCTTTATAATAGTACTCAAACGGTATAAGGAAACGCTTAGTAATGTGAATTGCATTACCTAATTCGTAAAGAAAAAACATTGCAGCCGTTAGAATTCGAACCTAAGCTCTTAAGGGAATTTGATTTATAGACACAAGCTTATTGTTGCATTACGAAGGACACGGTGACTACATAAACAAAGGGGAACGAAGCCAGCCTGATTGGTACCAATTAAACCGTGACACACTCATGCAGACACACATACAAGCACTACACACGTTTATAATAATATTCAGGAACAACTAAACAACAGTAAAGTAATAATATCCAACAAAACAAAATTAAGATACAGTAATTTCCACAAAAATGCATTCGCTTATTTGTTTATTACTTCTTTTTCGACTGAATACCTTGCTTATACAACACCGCCATGATAAAATAGAAGCCAATGTTTTTAAGGCCCAGGAGATGTTCCAATTTTTGAGAATGCTTTAAGTAACGAGCCAGTACGGTATCAAACAGGTTTTTACAAACCGAAGTGGTATCAAGCTGGTTTTTCTCGAACCGGAACGGTATCAGGCAGGTTTTTCACGAAACGAAACAGTGTTCCGGTGCGTTCCGGTTCATTCCGAGCATTACCTACCAGCACATATATGACGATAAAGTCATAGAAAGCTTTTAGTTATGAAGATGTGGCAATTGTTTAAAAGAGAATAAAGCAATAAATATTATAATAGGAGAAGACTTTTAATGCCAAGGAGGTACAAGATAAGATCAACAAAAATTATATATAGAAACATTCGACGTTGGTTAATGCAATTCTATAGATAAAAGATAAAGATAACATTCTTGGTACCTATAACAAAAATTGTACAATATGAATTACTTTTTCACAAAGAAAAACAAAAGACAATGGACAAATAGTTTATGATGTTCGCATACTGAAACAATTTAGCATAGGTAGCGATTATAGTAAGGACGAAAATAGTAATAAATAAGAAAATGACGAGACTAAATAATATGATTGTTGTACCTATATGTAAATCCATGCAAGATATAATAAAAACAGAAATAAAAAAATAATTCAAACATAAATAACTTTATGTAACATCTACGGACGTGATTTCTGCACACCACTTTTACTAATAGTTATTCATCAATAACAGACGTAGAATAATGTGTACCCAGAAATACCATTACTAATAATTTTGGACGTGTTTCAGCTCGTAGCTGAGTAGCCCCTGCTAGCCGGTTGACGTTGCATTGGAAATTTTCTTTGTGTTCTACACCTCTCCCGCGGGCGAGGAGCTAACATTTCTTACAACTTGACTTGTAATTCAGTGGGAGTTTACTATTGAAGCGAGCTTGTAGCTCCAGATTCCCGAGCTACCGCGTATGTGGCTCGATCATTTAAAATTCACCTCGGAGTACTTACTTGAGTAAGTGTCAACCTATCGTGCGGGAGATTGTTAATCACGTAGTGTAGGGGATAGAATATTGTTACGTCTTTAATTACGGCACTATCGGATATACCCGATTTACCCGACAATATTATAAGTTACGGAGTGATTATCTCGTGGCAGAATCATCTGCCGTTACTACCTCCGGTTCAAGTTAAACTGAATATCACTGCTAACATATTTCCATCCGCCACTGGCAAGCACGACTAACATTGTCTATCGCAGCAATCTTCATTTGAATATCATCTTCGAAGGGAAAGTTTCATCGACTCCCTCCTGGACCTTGCAACAACGTTCTTCAGGGCACATATTGTCAACATCCCATTTTGCTCTGTCAACTGCTAAAGTAAACGAATTGTTTGTTGTATGTAGATTGTCCGTGTGATAAAAGTGTATTGCGTAAGCTATTCAGGTTTATTCAACCATGAACTATTAGAGTTGCGTTTTTAACTGTTAATTTGTTTGAGTTGCTTTTTCCGCGCTCAAGTATAGAAAATTGTTAACCCCTTTAGGGCAACTGTTTATTAAACTATTAGCCCTTCACTTACTTGCTGAACAAATAATTAAAATGATAAAGTAGCTTGCCTTCGGTGAACGTCCCCAAGGATCCATTCCTCTTTATTATTGTTTATGTAAATGTAACTTTGTTAATATTGGACATATGCAATAGATGATTTGTGCACCTGTAGCGCTTATTTTACTGTGTTTTGTTCATATTCAGAATTGTGCAGTAGTTAGCACAGTACCAATATCATCAAAGGCCTTAGTAGCGAGAGCTGCAGCACACATCGGCCAAAAGCATTGCTTGTTTCCTATGTTGGATTCTAGGGCAGCAAACGTAAATCCAAGTACAGAATCTATGGCAGCAAGGCTACATATACACGACTCATGTTTCGACTGACTCATTAGCCGGGGAAAAACTTGTCGCAGGACTAAACATCAACGGAGTCGAGCAATGTGGCCATGTTTCCTGAGAATGCTACCTGTTTCATTAAAACACGAAAAAATCGTACTGGGTTCATTATGATCCACATTGTCTGGATATGTTTCATGAAAATTTGCCAGGCATTCGCAAATTTAGTATTGCTAAGTTACAAAAATATTCTTCTACCATAGAAACCTTTCTTTTAGCTGTTAAAACCTCATTAAACAATGTAATTATAAATATGTTAATTCTTGTAAGGAAAATAAAATTTTGATTTTTTTACCAAAAGCTTTAAATAATATGTGATACAAGATCTCTGGGTACTGCCCACCTTAATTACAAAACTTAAAAATCACATTTTACGTAAGTTATAGCAAAAATTAAGCATGAAATTGTGGAAAGTGTTAGATAAACATTTTTAAATTATACAGGTACTTGCGCGAACCACTTCATATTATCACACTATTATTTCAATGTAAATTTCCTATTCGTAAGTCTGTCACCAAAGAAAAACCAAGGTCATCAGAAATTCCCATTCTAGACGAGTAAATATGTTAGCAATGACTGATTAGAGAATCACCGATAAAGTATTCAGTGAGAATGAATCTTCACACTGTAAACAAGTAGAATGAAATCCTTGTGCTTCTAAGAATGTGATATTTACTTGTTTACATCTGTAGTTTTACTTTATGCACTCGCCCATGATTAAGTTAAATTGAAAAATAAAAATAATCTCCCACGTTGACTTCTTCCAACATCTCATTGTTTGATTTAGCAGCAAATTTTTGAATCAGTAATTAACTCTCTTTAATAAGCAGTGCTCTTAGTAAGTTCAACAGCAAAAATAAAACCCAAACAAATTTGCTTTCAACTTTGTGTTTTCCATTAGAAACCCCGAATGTAAAAACAACATGAAGTTTCAATTAAATATTTACGAACAAACTTTTTTCGCTGTCAAAGGAACATAAGAACTCACTGAAAGAAGCTATAAATATTAATTAAGCTACTGTCTTTTATTTACAATTTGAAATTTTTTGGCTGTTTCTGTAAGTTTACAGTGTCTTAATGAGATTTTGGAGCTGTTCGTGAGTGTAGGGAATTTTATATTTTTGGACATAAACACCAATGACGGTTCTCTAAGCAGCTTTTTGTGGTTAGACTCTTTTAAGGGCGAAATGATTACTATTTATGTCATAGATGATAAAATATAAAGGGCTTATTTTTAAAGGGACTAGGTGTTTGTTTAATACCGTTCATGAAGTTAGTCATTTAACTAGCCTTTAATAATACGATTCATAAACATCAGGTATTGACTAAATAGCTGAATAGCATATCTGCTTAAAACTCTATAGATATTGCATCATCTATTCGGTTTTCCAGTATTGGAAAGTTATAAACTCTCTTGACAAACGCAAACAACTTGACACTGAAGTACTGAATTAATTAGTAACATCGATATCGAATTCTCACTGCAGCAGATGTTAATCGAATGTATGTGTTGTATAAATATATGTTTTACTGGTCAGTAGCCGAGCAATCAGAAAGATGAAGTAGGTAAAGGAGTAGGGTTGATAATAAAATCGGAGAAAAACAGAAAGTAGGGTAAAGGACAAAAACACTTGATATAAAAGTGAAGACAACTGAGTTAACCAAATGAAGGTGCATCAAAGGAAGGGCATGATATGTTTTGGGTGAATTTACAAAAAGAAATAGACACAAGAGGAACACATATTATAGTGAGAGACCTAAACGGAAGGGTTGGTAATAATCACAAGGGCATAGAAAGAGTACATGGGGAGATACCAAAAACAGCAATCGAGAAGGAATACTTGAACTGTGTATAGAAAGTGATTTGGTAGTAGATGGAAAGAGAGACCACAATAAAATAAGAGTAAGAAGGGAACGTATTAGAAGCAAGAGATTGAAATAAGAAGATACGAGAAAAGTGCACCAGAAATAATAGAAAAATGTTAAAGAAAGGAAAATTAAAAAGCATAGAGGAATCTAAAGAGAAGTATATCGGAAGCAGCGAAAGAAAGTTGGGGAACGACAACAGTAGTTAATAAGGACATACAGCAAACAGCATTGTGGATACGGGAGATACAAGAAAAAGTTGGGCAAAAGATAAATAGATGGAAGAAATTTCTTCAAACTGTAACTTTTCAACTGCAGGAGTACTCTGGAATAGTTCAGTAGCCGAGAGCTGATTGTTTTGCTTTGATTTATTAGTCTCAGAACAGATGGGATAAGGTAATATATTAATCCCACTATTACATCTCATTACACTAAACTCAGTGCTATACTATACAGGGTGTTCGGTAAAGAATGGGAGACCGATTAGTCATAGATTCCTTATGTTATAATAAATCGATTAAACCTAATATACCTTAGTACAAAGTCCCTTCGGTGAGAAGTTATAGGGCCTTGAAATTCAATTTTTTATTTTTTATTTTTTTTAAATTTCCATAAATGTAGAGATATCGATTTGAATTATAGTGTACATGCGCAGTATTAATTATTGCACCAGTAAAAATTTAATAAACTAGAGTTGACTGTAAGGGTCACTCTACCTAACTTTCAAAACTTTTTTTAGCTCTAAATTAGTTATTTGTAACATTTTTTAAAATTTTAGGTTACTATCTAAAAGAGAATTAAAATACACAAAAATAATGTACTCTTAAGTTCATAAGCGTAAGAGCAACCGTTTACCTTAAAATGCCCATCAAAGGTTTTTGTTTGTCATTAAGAGGTGCAATTATCAAGTAGCCATGATCGCATAAACAATGGGTTATGATTGTAATCTAGTAAACAACAAAAAGGAATGAATTAATGACGTTGGTGACATCAGTTTTTTGTTTTTTGTGCTTACGAAAATGCTGCGACATAACGAACCTTTCAGTATTGGAAAATTCGTTATGTAGCGGCAATCTCTTAAATATGAAAGAACAAATTCTTATATCACTAATGCCAGTAATTGATTTATCATTGTTTCTTACTATATGACTATTGTTTTTGTGACCATGGGTACTTGATAATTGCATGTCTTAATGACAACTAAAAACCTTTGATGAGCATTTTAAGGTAAACGGTTGCTTTTAGGCTTAAGAGCTACGAGTACATTATTTTTGTGCATTTTAATTCTCTTTCAGTTAACCTAAAATTTCAAAAAATGTTACAGATAACGACGTTTTCCAAGATAGGTAAAGTGCCTCTTACAGTCAAGTCTAATTTATGAATTTTTGTTTGTTAGTGCAGTACATAATACTAAGTACGTATACCAAAATTCACATCGATATCTGTACATTTGTGGAAATTAACAAAAAAATAAAAAATAAGAAGTTGAACTTCAATGCCCTATAACTTCTTACTGAAGGGACTTTGTACTAAGGTATATTAGGTTTAATCGATTTATTATAATGTAAGGAATCTATGACTAATCGGTGTCCCATTCTTTTTGGGACACCCTGTATATAAAAATCTATGTGCAATTTTTTAACGAAATGAAACAGCTATTTTGTAATTTAATTCGTGGCGGCTGCGGTTAAACGCCTGGGATGGTTCGAACCCTTTCTGGCACACCAGCGAAGGTGCGCGAAAATTAAAGTTGACGTTTAATAAACCTTCTTATGTCACATAAATCATGGCATCGTATTATTAAAGTTAAAAATTAAAATCGTAAACGAAAACTTTGAGGTCTAATAACTCGGAAACAAAGCCCGATCGGCAAACATTTTATTTCGCATTTTTTAACCACAACATGATGCTGTTAACGCCTGTTCATTTTGTTCAATAAGTTATAAATCATCCTGTATAGTATGATCAAAAATTATTTTCATTTAGTATGGCTATGGAATAGCTTCTAATTTATGAATGCAACTGTAAGTCACTTAAAAATCAAAAGTCAAGTTTGACATTTAAGTATAAACATAGTTGCATTCATAAATTGGGAACTATCCCATAGCCATACTAGATGAAAATAATTTTTTATCATATTACGACCAGGAAGCTTTTTTTCTTATTTTGAAAATACATTTTAATTTACCTACAGGAAAGGTAATTTTACGTTGAATATACATATGTTAATTCGATGGAAATTGGCTTATAGTGGCAATCTAATGGAATGGATTAAAATAAATAAAATAAAAATGGTTGTAAAATTAATTGGCTAATAGTACAGTAAAGATAGCTCTAAAATTGTCAAAACCCAAACATAAAAAAAAGTTCTACCCTGCTGCAGACTGTTCAGTACTCTCCTTTTAGTAAGTGGTCAAAAGTTGCACGACCTTACGCGTCAGGTTTAGGCAGGAGGGGGGTAGAAAGTTGGTAAAATGGTAAGTTTCAACAGTTTTTCGAAATATCTCGTTAACTATGACGTTTAGCGCAAACTTTATTTTATACAAAATTAATCTAAATTTAATTTACAATAAAAATGGTTTTATGCATTCTTCCGCTCCAGTAAAGGATTACGGTGATATGGAGGGGGCAAAAATGTAGCTTTTTCTGTTTGGTCAAAAAAGCATGAACGCCTATGAACTCGTAATATTCGCTCCAAGTGTATTATATAAGGGGTTCATGGACGTAGGGAGGCCAGATGGTTATGGTGAAGAACCCAGCACAAAATACAAACAATATTTCCACAGATCATCCACTACTATACATGTTGAAGTGAAAGTGGAAGATGCAATTAATGTCACTATAGGACAAGCAGAATTTTTAACTAATAGTAAGAAAAAGATGCAACTTATCACGGTACACTTACAGCAATCTGGCTGCAAAGTGATTCAGGCAGAAGGTGATGCTGACACCAAGATCGTTTTTCCTGCAATTGACGAATCAAAAAAGGAACAAGAGGCCATCGTGACTGGCAATGACATTGATTTATTTGTCCTGTTGGTTTTTCATGCTCCAGCCAACAAACAGTTGAAGATGGCTGTACGGAAGAAAGGTAACCAAGAAGAAATAGTTTACTGCATTGGAGACATTCAGCGTGGTATCGGGGAAATGAAGGATGTTCTCTTTCTTCAATTTATAGATATAATATAAACCACCCTCAGTTGTGCCTTCTTTGCATTGTTCTTCTGCATATTTTATAATTTCCGCAGTAATCCCGTCATGTCCTGCAGCTTCGCCTACCTTCAGTTTTTGCATTGCTTGCACCGGTCCTTCTCTGGTTATTTTTGTTTGTTTCTTTCTTCCTCCACCTTTCTTGCGCACTTCTATGTATCTGGTTGGCCATTAGTGTCCTCTTTTTCTATCTCTAATAGTTCATTTCGCTGTCTATCCATTGTCTCTTCCTACCTGTTTAGTATTTGACCTGTTTTATCTTTGATCGTCTTTAGTGTTACGTTCTTCGAATTTCTTAGTTACTTTTACCATAAAATAGCCATATCCATTTTTCATTTGTTGCCGAAGTTGCTATCTTTTTATTTAGCCTCGATTACTTTGTCTCTAGCCTCTTTCCTGCTTTTCTTATATTCATAATAGTTTTTTTTTTTCATTTTTTAAGGTACTCTGCCCATTTTTTCTTCTTTTTTATTTTATTTTTTACTTCTTCTGTCCACCATGAGGTTCTTTCATTATTTTATTACCTATTCATGCTGTATCACAGCTCTTTTTAGTTGCCCAAATTTGCTTCCTATTGTTGTGCTAAGATCAGTTATTTGTATATTCCTATCTAGTATTGTTTTATAGTTTGCTCTTACTTCAGCTATATTTAGTCTGTCATTTCTTTTTCTTTTATTATGGTTTTTACTTTTCATCTTTTGTCTGCTTCCTTTCCATTAATGATAGATAATGGTGGGTCCTATCTCAGCCTCTCTCTTTACTCTTTCGTCTTTTACTGTTTTCAACTTTTTTGAGTACCAGAAACTAGTCAATGATAGATTCACCTCCCCCTCGATAGTTCTTATCTTAAGTTATAAATGTCGTATACATTTTAGAAATGTCGAATTTATGTGGTTACTATGAAAATGATTCGTCAATTTCTTAGCAAACGCTTTTCTGTAAAAGGGAAAGGAAGGGGGGTGAAGTGATACTATTTCATTTCGGTTTCTTTCTATTTGACACTTACAAGTTTGGGAGTGCCAGCATCAGTGAGTTTGGTGGAAATAACTTGGAGGCTGCAATAGATCCTGTCAGGAGTTGATGCCAAGCGGTCGCGTGACAATAGACGTGGACAGTGGTCATCATAAAATGTTGGAACGCAATTATAGTTTGAAGATCAGATTCAAGTCAACCGAAAAGCAAAGTTAATAAAGAACAGGCCAATAAATAATAAATAATTACCTGAGAGGAACGGAATTATTATCCAAAAGTGCTGTTCCTGTTAGATACATATGTCAGGTTATTAGCAACACTGTCAAATCACAACTGTCACTAAAGAAATTTATCTTACCAATACATTAGAACGGAACACAATGTAATTTATTGCAAAATTACTTTTTGCCATCATTTTATACATGAACCAACCTGAACGCTAGTCTTTATGTTCTAAATAATTACTGAATTAGTATAGAATAATAAAGCATAATTAATACAAAGGCAATTTAAAAAATCAAACATTATATTACAACCACAGTTTTTCAATTTAGATGTTAAGTCAGTTTGACGTTTGTACAAAAACATTTAAGTTTTGATATGTGGAGGAATAATTTTGCAACTTAGGAGAAATACAAAAACTACATTGAATATATTGAATTTACATAAAAACATAATAATAATAATAAACGTTTATTTATTCAATGTTTACACATTATATGTTACAATAAACCAAACAATCTAACGGCTTAACAAAAAAGAAATTAGTTAATAAATTGAGCAACTGATGGGTGTATATCATAATTAGAAAATAAAACAACAGCAATTTATTTTCAGAAGTAATACTATAAGTACTTCGATATTATCGGGTTATATGTCGAAAACTTGTTGCACAATAATAAAAGAGTGTCAGTTTGACAGGTTAAATAGTCCGACCGCGTTAGCGGGAGGATTATTCTGTCAAACTGACACGATTTGTTATTGTGCAGGAAGTTTGAGACGTATAACCTGTTCGAAGTACACATTGTATTCCATTTGATTGTTTTTTGAGTAAATTTTAATATTAGGAACAAATACATATTTTATTGCAGTTCGATTTGTTTGTATTAACCTAGGTGAAAGTCATCTCCAGGAAAACAACATCAAGTTGACAAAAGCTATGTATTGCGTTGCCTAGTGAAGTTACTATAGTATAATCGATTTTGTATAATCAGTTATAATATCACAAGAGCATCGAAAATAATCGATTATTTTCAGAGTAACGAGACGTAATCTGCGAAAAACCACGAGAGCGCAGCTCGAGTGGTATTTTAAGGATTACGTCGAGTTACGAGTGAAAAATAATCATTATTTTCGATTGCTCGAGTGGTATTTGTTACGATTATATAATGAATAGACCGATAATAATAAATTCTTTTATTTCTCAGGTTGGCACTGTTTGTGTTAGTGGCACTGTTTATGTTGGTGGCACTGTAAGTCTATGTCAAATTGGACGTTATCAGGTTAGGTTTTGCGTCAGTTTGTGTCAAAACTGACGCAAAACCTAACCTGCTAACCTCGAATTTGCAATAGACAGTTATTACATCATGGCTCTACATTATTATTATCCATTATTTTTGCTTTGTTGGACCCACCGAAACACCGAAGTGATTATACCACGTCGTCAAGGGTATATCCGTTTATCTATACCTTGTAACTAAGTAAAATTCTCAATTACTATTGGCCAAATTTATAATGAGTTGTATAATCGAAATTATACAAGATAACTTAACTAAATCCAGCCTTCTGATTGGTTCAAATCTCTACGAAAAAAATAATCAATATAATACGTTTGATCATAACATGTACCGATTTTTATATCTATATTTGAATTCTTTTACAGTAACGGCATTTTTTATTTCATCATCCAAATCATTAAACAGAATAAATTCTTTTTTTACCAAAGAGTTACTATAGTTCTTACAGAAGATGACCGATATACGTGAAGATTGTCTGACTGCCTAGTAAAGTGGTTATGAACCTCCTTATTGTATAAGACGAAAGAATCAAAATAACTTGGAAGGAGTCCATTAACTAACTTGTAAATAAATGTCATGGTTAAAAATTTGAGCCTTTCAGATACCGAAAACCATTGCAAAGCGGAAAGCATACTATTAATTGCAGTATATCTATTTACGGATAGTAAAACTCTCATTCCCCTATTTTGCAGCTTCTGGAGGACACCAATTTGGGAATTATTTAATAAAAACAACACTGAAGGACAATAATCGAAATGTGGTTGAATAATGGTGTAAATAATTGCCTTAGCTTGAAAAGAAGTCATTTTGGCAATTCTAGTGAAAAAAAATAGTTTTTTACTAATTTTCTTAACTGTATATTCAAAATGCTTGGCAAAAGAAAGTGTGTTGTCCAATACAACTCCTAGATATTTGTATTCTTTTACAAAGTCAATTTTCACATTGTCAATCAGCAAATCAATACCAGTCCAATCAATTGCTACAATTTGAGTACTTTTACCAATTATCATAGCTTTTGTTTTTTTTAACATTTAATTTAAGTTTATTAATATTGAAATAAGTGGATATCCTAGTCAATTCAGTATTCATTTTGGCAATTGCAGTTTCGAGGTCCCTGTCACAAGTCAGCAATAAAGCGTCATCCGCAAATAGGTTAATTAGGTCACATGAGTGGTACAGATCAATGTCATTAATGTAAATAAGGTATAAAAGTGGCCCTAAGATGGTTCCTTGCGGGACTCCGCTGTTAATAGCCCGTTGTTGAGATGTTGTATAGTTAATTTTAGTTTTTTGAAATCGATCAAATAAATATTCTTGAAACCATTTTAAAACCAAGTCAGAGAGCCCATAATTTTCTAATTTTGTTAATAAAATTTGTCTATCAACGGTTTCGAATGCACGTTTCAAATCAAGAAAAACTATAACAACAAATTTATTGGCATCAACCATTTCTTTAATATGAGATATCGTAAACTGCAAAGCCGATTCACAAGAGTGCCCCGCCCTGAAACCAGATTGATTGGACATAAACAACTTATTGACATTGAAATAATTTGATATTTGCTCATAAACAGCGGATTCAAGAAGTTTTTCTAAGCAAGGCATAGAATTGATAGGTCTATAGTCAGTAGCAGATTTAGAACCTACTACTTTTGGCACAGGTGTTATAGTACTTATTTTGAGGTCCTCCGGAAAATGACCTGTTTCAAGTGATAAATTTATCAAATTCAAAAGAACCTGACCATAACACTTGTGGAAGTTTTTAATAACTTTCGAATTTAATGGATTTAAACAGCTATCTTTATTGTTAAGTTTATTTATCAATGATGTTAGTGATTTCATATCTAGCTTATTAAAAGATTTCATAGAGCTTTTGACTACAGGTATAATGATATCAATTGGCTTATTTAGGGCATTAGAATGTACAGAATTACTTATATCAGTTATGCTTTCAATGAAAAATCTGTTAAAGAGTTCAGCTTTCTTAGCATCATCAGTAATTGTCATTTTATTACCTCCAAATTCAACTCGACAGCCTCTTCGCAGACGGATGAATTGTTCCCTCTAATTAAGAGTTTTAAAGTTTTCCACATATTTTTTGGATCATTTTTTAAGTTATCAATTTTTCGTTCATAGTATTTAACCTTTTTAAGTTTCAATAAATTTACAACCACATTTCTTTTGGATTTGAAATCAGACCATAAAATATTTTTTTCATTGTTACTGCCATTTTTAAAAGCTGTAAAAGCTCGATCTCTTTCAATCATTTTGCTCTTTATTTCATTATCAAACCAAGGAATCTGACTCCCTCCAATATTAGACTTACGAATAGGCATTACCTTATTAACAACATTTTCTATTTTATTATACATATCTCTATAAAATACATTAATATCCGAGCAATCAAATAAACTGCTCAAGTACAGGTCTAAAGAGTAGCTTCAGCACTGCGAAAACATTAAGTATTATAGTGCACCCAGAATGTGTAGTTCAAAACGTGACCACCGAACTTCTGCGAACTTCTGTAGATGGCGCCAAGTGGACAAGCCGCCACTGTGCTAAAATGCTTGGAAATTTTGCAAAGTGGAAAATCGCCACCTTTCGCCAAAACCAAATAGCGCATGAAGGTGCTCGGGACCTTAGCAACAACTTTGCCCCCTTTCAAAATTTCGATATCTGTAGCCGTTCGAAAGTTACAGGCGATCCAGACAGACAGACGGACGGACGGACGGACGGACAAAACGTTCGCATAAGTACGCTGAAGCTACTAATAACCAGTAACATTTGTACGGATTTTTTGTCTCTGCACCCTTACATTCACAAAAATATCTCTAGTTATATACATGGGACATTTAATAGTTATTTACTATACAAGTGGGATAACAGCATCATTAATATACGTGCGTGTAAGTTACAAACGAGTGCGTAGCACGAGTTATGTAAGCACACAAGTATATTAATGATGCATTATCACACATGTATTGTACAAAATTTTATCTACGACTGCCTAAAATTGAGAAAAGTGCATTAAGAGAAATGTCAGATCTGTCATTTTCAAAAATATTTTAGTAGGCAAATGTCATTATGTCATTCATTTGACACTATTTCAATTAGGTAATGAAGTCATTACACAACTCAGTTGCGTAATGAAACCATTACATAACTGAGTGGTGTAATGCGCTTCATTACCTAACTGAAATAGTGTCAAATGAGTGACGTAATGAGTTACTTATCCCCCCGGAGTAGATAAAAAATTGAAACTGACACAAGAGTAAAGTACCTTATGATCGACTACTTTTATCGTCTGGGGAGGCTATGGAATTGTTGTTTTATCTATACTCATTACTGCCAATATATTTCGTAGCCATTTGGAGGATCGGAGTATTTGATCATATGGTACCTTTATTTTTGAAAATACACAAAAATAGGATTTTGATTAGAGGATAATTTCACATATAAAATTCTCCAATTTAGTTTAATAAAATTTTTATTTTCTTTATAATTTCTTTTTTGCCGGTAATAGAAAGTTAAAAAACCATTTACACTAGTGCTTAAAACTTGAAACAATGTTAAGCACCAGTGCTTAAAAGTATATTATTATAAAATTTCAACAACAGTCGAAAATTTGTGATTAAGATAGAGGTACAAAAAAAGATATTTTTCTGAAAATCGTACGACACTCATTAATGACCAATAGAAAAATTAGTTCACGAGCCGTATCCAAGACAACAAAAAAATTTCTTGTAAATTTTTTGTAGGTAGACATTACTTCTTTTTAGGGTTTGTGTCGCTACGATTTTCTTACCGAATCTGCATTCGAGCATTAATTCATATTCCGAAATTATTTTTCGTGCATTCCAACAACCTCCTAATTTGCCCTCGCGTCCCGCTCGGGCAAATTAATACGACGTTGTTGGAACGCACTCAAAAAAATTTCCGGAAAGAATTAATGCTCTTATGAGATTATATGTGAAAATTGTAGTTTCTATTAATTATAAACATTTCCGGTGCAGTTCTCGTATTTGGAGAGAAAATTATTGGATTTATTATGGTGAACTATTTCCATAAACAACTTGCATGAATTTTGCAAATTTGTAACTCGTTGAATTAAAAACATGGGCTAGAATTAAAAATATGTTAACGATTAACTTCTATCAAGTTAACCGTACCTACATCGACGCTTATAATGCACGAGTACACTTGGATCTAACTGCAGGTAAACAGCGTTATAATTTTATAGTGCAAACACAAATATCTGTTGTGAAAATAACAATATTTGTATGTAGTGTTGACAGGTTGGTGGTATATCTAACAAATTTAATCTTAAATTTAAATTTGAACAGATCAAACGAACTACGCGGCGGACCAATATTTAGATATTTGCCCGAACACACAACTTGTTGACTGCGTAAATACAGGGGCGTATTGTTCTCTTTTTGCTTCTTCTTAACTTTTTAGGCTTTGACGTGTGAGGCGACATTTCCCCGGTGACTTCTTTATTTGGCCTACATTGCGAAAGAATTTATAAATTAACCAGGGACCAATCGGTGCGAGAGATCGATAATTAATTCGAAGAGTAACTCCAGTCGAAGCCATTGGAATTTTTGTTTGCAAATATTTGACGATTTTTGCGAAGTTCAACCGAGATAATTCGACTAAACGGCGCTCCATTTTTTAGAGTCGGTAAACAGCACTTAAACCGAGCCGAGTTTTTTATTCAGTTTGAAAGGCTTCTTATATTTTATTCAGGCGTTTGATGGCTGGTAATTTCTCGGCGTCGTCTAAAACAACGAAATATTGCAAAAATCTTCAAATTATAAAATGGGAAACACCATGGTGCCTTAGTACAAATATGTACCCAGTAAACTGAATCTTTGCTCGCGGTTCGTGCGGAGCGAATTTTGTGCAAGCCGTATTTGTACAGCATACAAAACGAAAGTATCCCGGCGTTTGGCGAGGCAATATTTACCGACAGTTATACATTTTCCTGCTAAATAAATTATTTTAGTAAATGTCGGCATTATACAGTGTGGAGTATAAGTCAATGTTTAGCTTGAAATGATAAAGGAGTGTTTAAATGTTTACCCTGCAAAATTGCAAAGATGAGAATAATTGAGGTTGTTTTTTGAATAATTCTCGCCGTTCCTGCAAGACGACCTTTTGCAGCTTTTGCGCTCGGGATAAAGGGAAGCTTTGCCAGATAGCGTCCTGAAAGTAATGTAAATGGTTGTCAAACGGTTGGATTTTGGGACACAATGGGCCGGGACAGGAAGCGATGAATAAGTTACAATGTTCGCAAAATCTGATCGGCTGTGCGCGAGGAGCCCCCTCTGTCAAAATACCTGAACTCCGGCTTTTTCCCTTAAGCCCCGTGACGAATCGTTAAGACGGTAGTTCGAATCGGTGAATTATGTGCGAGATATTCCGTGGTTCCCCACAAAGCTACCTTCAACCCCGAATTGCTCCATAGTACTTAGTTGCTTAGGTCTAGGCCAGGTCACGTGACGATAAATCTACAAGCTACAAGTGTGCATTTTTACTATAAAATTTGAATATACAGGGTGTAGCAGCTAAGGTATCCCAATCGTATATCTCAGTTAAGTAAGGAAAAAATACTTATTAGCAGAATTAATGATGGAGGATGCTGCTACTTATGTCGATATCAATATTGCATTTTGTCTTTCGGTTTCAAAGGATATGGCATCAACTTTTATTTTTTAAACAGAATAATATTTGTTCTGTTAGACTTGGCTGTGGATATGTTTTCCTGTATTCCACCACGCTAAATTGTTTTACCCTTACATATTTTCGAGAAAAAAAAAGATTAGAAAAAGAATGCTGTAAAATTTCAGTTGTTTCAATCAAGTGTGCATCGAAGTCAATAGACAAAAATGTGAACATTTTCAGTTTGTATCTTTCTATTAACCCACTTTTCATAATATGATAGTGTATCTGATATCTGTAAATCAAGAAAAAATACTGCTGTTAGAAACGTTTGGCGCCAATAGCCTAGACGCATAGTGCAGTGGTTTCCAAACGTTTTTGATTGCGTACCCCTAAGACAACAAAAATTAACAGTGCGTACCCCGATGTGTACACCGTGTTTTATTTGAAATGAAAACACCTACGTATCTTTATTATAAAAAGAGCGTTCTTTTAAATTTAACTTCGAAGTCGGTGCTGAAGCATTGATTGTGAAGGTACAACATCAGCTGTTTCAACCGAACATGACTTTGCGTTTATTGTCATTTAGTAAATTGTGTATATCGTTAGTGAAATATCTTATGTATAGTACAGTTTGTTTTAATAATTTTAACTAAAATAGAATCCTTCTTTGCAGAATATCAGCTTCTCTAGACAGGCAGACGTATTCTGTAATCTTTACCTGTTAGTTATTTGTGGTTGGTAATGTAACCTCTTCAATTAAAATGATTTTGCTACAAGAGCATAAAATTTTTGTGATCAAATCCTATTTCGTAACGGCAGTCGAGTTGATGGAACATGGCAGTACTGAATCCATTATTGTTTTGAAGAGTTTCAACAGGAATTTCCAAACCTTCCGTTGCATTATAACACCTTCGTTGTTCTTTTAATCACTGCGTTGGCGTTTTTCGTGGGACCGGATCCGTTTCACGCAAAGAAGGCAGCGGCCATCCTCCGAGAAGAACGGCAAAAATAATCTCCAACCTCTGTACGCCATTAGTATCAACAAGTTCAGTTGGCAGTTTTTAATTTTTTTTAAATTTTATTTTGGTACTCAGCCAACAGCCGCTAGGCCAATTATAGGCGTCGCTGTACATTTTATGTGGACTTACAACCCCACTAACGACTATCATGGTGTTGTTATGGCAGCCGGGACCAACTATTTCTGTGACAGCCGTATCACGAGGCGCCGAGAGATGTAGCCGTGGAACTCCCATTCAAGTTCTGACCAGAAAGAGCGTTGCTTAACTCTACTGATAGAACGTAGACGCTTTTTCAAGCTACACCACCCGGAACCCTCACCTGCCACAAAATATTAAAAAAAAGAGTCTATCCCTATACCTTTTGCAGTCTGTACAACAATTACGCGAAGCTGATTATTCTTAGCAGGTTGAATATTGCCAGTGGTTCTTAAATACCTCCAATGAGGACTTATTGGGGCACACTTTTTTCATGGACGAGGCATGGTTTTCTTTAGATGGATGCATTAATTCTCAAAACGTCCGTGGATAGAGTTAGAAGAAGCCTAGTTTTATGGTAGAGACACCTCTTCATCCTCAAAAAATAGCAGTGTGGGCAGCTATTTCAAGAAGTAGAATATTTGGACCCTACTTTTTTGAAGGTAAAGGTAAGACAAAAGTGTGTTGAAAAATCAACGAAGATGTTTTCAGGCACTTTGAGTGCAGAAAGTTATCGAGAAGAGCTTCCACGGTCCTTTTTCGAAGAGCTTCATGACAATGAACTCAGGTTTAGATTTTTCCAACAAGACGGGGCTACTGCACACACAACACACGATACCTGAAATATGATAACATTTTTCGACAGACGGATTATTAGTGAAAACACACGAGTACCTCATCCTGCCAGATATTGCGACCTCACGCCGTGCGATTTCTTTCTGTGGACGTATTTAAAGAACTTTATTTTCCAGCGACCAATACATGATCTAAATGAACTGCGGCATAGAATATTGGAGAAAATTAATGAAATGAATAGCAATCCGAATATGTTAATAAATGTCAGTAATGGGATTGTGCAGAGAATTCGAGCGTGAACATTTTTATAATTCGTTATGAATTCATTTTTATTGTAATAAATTACAGTTAAGTTGTTACTATTTGATGGAAATGTAGTGTTTTAAAGTTAGTTTTAAACGTTTGCATTTGAATGCTTTCTTGTTGTTAAATGTGTTTATAATAGTATGGGTTAGGTATGTTTTGTGATATGTTCACAATGAACTTCTCAGCGTCGACTGCAACGTCAAATTTAAATGAACACCCGATATAAAGACGTGAGCTACACACCTCAAAGGGGACTTAAGCTACGTATTTGGATTATTTCCAGCTTCGCATACCCGCCCACTGTGATCGATTTAAGATGCAAATTGTCTGAAACTTATGCTGTTCATCAAGGTATGCTGGATTTGATTTAAAAATCTCTTTAGCGTTCTTAAAAACTTCCAGATACTAATTAAAAAAAAAAGATGAAAATAAACTATTAATAATCACACTTTGAACAAAATATAAAACCCTGGAAATTTAACATTTTTCAGTCATGAGTATTAAAGACAAAAATGCCCTTCAATTCTTTTATTTTTCAGCTTTTAAAGTACTTGAGTGATTTTGCATTTTTACTAAGCTGTTGTAATGCTAGATGCCAGAGCATAAAGCACCAGCCTCGACACTGGAAAGTAAATGCGGTTACAGATTATACATACATACATACTAAGCTGATTTTCCGTAATTAATTATTAAAAAGATTAATATCGTTCCACATCCTCAAATTTTTAAAAGCCCTTCTCTTATTTTTGTATCAAACTCAATTATTCTACTATTAGAATCTTTTCATTTTTTTGTACCACTTTTGCAACTGTTAGGAGAAACAAAAGATCGCCTATGACCTTTTGGAAAACGTAAAAATGAAAAGAAATTTTCATCCATAAAGTATATTAAACCTTTTAAGTAATTTTATGATTGAACCATATTTCGGTTATTAATTATTCTAAATAAAAATATTTTCACGTTTTTGCAACGAAAGTTCATGTGATGATTTTTGAAGTTGATAAAAAATATTTCGGAATAAACCTTGATGGTCAGGATAAGTTTCTGAAAATTAATTGATCAGCATGCAGAGGTGGAAGTAATCCCAACAGGTAGCTTAAGTCCTCTTAGGGGTCAAAATAATTATGCTTAAAAATATAGAAGATACCAAGGTGACTTCATTTCAAGTGAAACCCACTGTATATTCTTTAAAAATTGCTCCACAAAGACTTGCTGTCTGCATCTTCTAAGAGTACGTGATAGTGTCGCAGCTATAAATGCTTCGTCCATTTAGTGTTCATGATCGTGTAATTAATTAATTGATTCTCTTATTTCACTGTGTCACTTGACGAAGTATCGACTCGCGTACCCCCTAGGGCAGTGTTTCTCAACCTTTTTGTACGGGCGACTCTTATTTCATTAGCTGTAAGTTGGCGATTCTGTATGTCTAAACAAAGTTAAGAATGGAAATGTTCTGGTTAAAACGTGGGAATCCCTCTGAATTCTAAAAATTTCCACTAATTTTTATTTTTCACACCGAAAAATTTTAGATGTATTTAGTTTTTTCTTGATCCATATTTAATATTTTTGGTAGTTACTGTTGCATGTATGAAAGTATGTATTTAAATAAACTGTTCATTTATGTAGTAAAAATATTGTTATTAGAATACTCGCAATGCTCGTCGCGACCCCCGTGGTGGTCATGACCCCCAGGTTGAGAAACCATACCTTAGGGTATGCGTACCGTATTTTAGAGATCACTGGCCTAAGGCGTGGTCTTACTTTTAAGTTAGATATAATAAAAATTATGATAGTGAATAGATCTAATGGTAATAATCGAGAAATTTATCATACTCGACTGTGAAATTATTAAGGAGGAATTTCTATATGAGAAATTAA
The DNA here is from genome assembly GCA_940337035.1 of Agriotes lineatus. NCBI lineage: Eukaryota > Metazoa > Arthropoda > Insecta > Coleoptera > Elateridae > Agriotes > Agriotes lineatus. Next base: position 76,652 of record CALNHX010002934.1, on the reverse strand, counting down.
ATAGTACTCAATGATGCTTTACAAGAACAAAACACTGTGATTCAGGATTTATCTTGTGGTGTATCGGGTGGGTTTTCTCGAAGCGGCACTGGTTGGAAATGCGAAATGGCGAATGTTTGTAATAATAAATGCAAATAAAATTATATAAACCTATGGTCTTGTAAATTTTAATGTGTTTGATGTCATTTTAATCTAAGTTTCTGTTTTGTTGTAATTGTAGTGATGAGCCATCAATTTTATTGTAAGGTTTACATTAATTTTATTAGTTGTAAACGTGAACTTCTTTATGTATACACAAAATCTGATTAAAATAAACTGAGTAACGAGAACATAGTTGCACGATTTCTACGCACTGCCCTCAAGAGCATACGTTTCTCAACCGCTAGTGAAAACGAGGCAAAAATGGGGAACGGGAGCTAACATTCGCATATATAAACTTTGATTGCCTTAGAAACCAAAATTCGCGCAATAGGCCTATAGCGACTGAATTATAGCACACTAAAATTCATATGAGATCAATTACAAGGGCTTCAAACACTTTGGTCCTCCCTCGGACATTATCGCGAATAAAAGTTTTCTGAGTGTCCTGCACTGGGCAAACTCCACTATACAAATATTAATCAAATCCTAGCATGTCACCACTAATTCGGCAGACACGAGGCATATAATAACTAAAGCTGCAGCCGATTTATTCTTCAACAATCTGCATAGAATTGTGACGTCAAACCGTAGGTAAAACACTACAATAAGGTATAGCATCTATACGAGGTATATTTCATAGTTCTGCCTTTTTTGCACACCACAAAACAGCTAGGTATTAGGGTAATCAGAAAGGGAAGATTCTTGGGATATCCAAGCTTAGATTGCGACCATGGAGAAATCACAGGAGGTGTAGCTACCCAAAACGGCACGGTTGAGTTCTGCGAGCAGTTACCCAGTTGAAGATGTAAAGTCGTAATAGGGAAAGGTGGCAATGAAAACTAATTTGGAAACTTTTTGTTTACTTTTATGGGTATTTGTGGTACCCTGCTTGAGCCAGGGTAAAGCGAAGGTTAATTTTATATATTTTGCATAAATTTTTCTATAAAAATACATATATTACTGCACCATTTTCAGGTTTATTTAATACATATCTGATCTTTACTTATTTTTCTGTCAAGTTTGAGAGCATTTTTTTTACTTGAAGCAGTTTCTACGTTAAATTTTTTTATTAATTTTGTCAGATGGTGCTCCGTAGATGGTACAAGTGCTCAAAACTATATGGCTCTGGTGATTTTGGAGAACTGGAAAATAATCCATATATAGGCTGTGTGTGTGTTTGTGGGGGGGGGGGGGGTAAACGCTTCATCTATGAGGAATATGCAAACGATAAGAGATAGACAAGTGCTTCTACAATCCATATCTAAATCCTACAATTATTGCTATATTCGACCACAAATTGAAAACACTGATATCTGTAGTTATTCTAACCATAGCACAAACTTATGCGATATTCTTTAGACACTTTTTTGATGCGGACTCAAATATTTTAAGGCCTTTAAAGATGTAAATGGTATCTTCGATTTTCTTTGCAGTAATAAATATCATGTTTGATATGTTTATTTCTTCTACTAATAGAATTATGAGTGACGAATTAGTTTCAAATAGTTGAATATAGAAAAAAAAATCGACAAAGGCAGATAATCGAATGACATGTGTATATTACTAATATTCTTATTTAGCCAAAACAGTTATACCTAAATTAATTAATGTTAGCATTTATTTAAGTAAGGTATAGTAAATCTAAGTGTTCGGAATACCAGGTACGTTAGACCCTGACACCTATGGCCACATGGCTAAAGTCCAAATTTTACTGAGTTTAAGGAACTCTTACCCTACCTAGCAAGAGTTATTTTATATGCTATATATCGTATTAATAGAGGATACATACTTTTATATTTCTTTCTAAATATATCATTCTATAGAGGCTGCTATCAGCATTTTTTATTTTATAAACCGCTCCGTGATCGGAGATTGAACTCGCGTCCCTTGAATCAGTAATTAGGATGCTTAATCACTGAGCCACCGAACCCGGCTGTATGAAAACAGCTGTATCTTGTAAATATTTCTGCAAGAGAAGCAAATTGAATATTAGAATAAATTCAAAGCCTGGCGACAGTGCAAACAGATACAAATTAACTAAGATGCTACCATTTATTTTGGTGAACAACACAAAAACCAATAGTTTTAAATTGCACTGCAGACATGCAGTTGCAAAAAGTCATTAATATTTTACAAATATTGACTTAATAACTTAACATAAATATGTCTAATACCTATGTATTTAAACAAAATACTTGTTTTGCATAGTGGTCATGAAAATCGTTTTTTTTTTACGAAAAATCGCATCGAAAGTACCACTTTTTTAAAGCAAAATCGTGAAAAAAGTACACTTTTTTAAACTATTTTATTGAAATGTCAATTTGACAGTTGTAAATTCGGAAGTCCTTTTCGACTAAATTTCGATTACAAGAGGTCACTATGCAAAAAAACTACATGTACAACTAGTTTTGAAAGTCCCTTTCTCATTAATTCTTCGCCCTCGTTAATTAAACTGCAAATTTATGAAAAAAACTATGACTTTCAAAACTAGTTCTAGCAATTTAATTTTGCTAACTTGTTAGGAAAAGTTCGACTTTTCCACATTAAGTGCGAAAGTTGTAATCAGAAACTCGACAAGTGCACTATCGCAGGCAGGGTCAGACTAAAAGACTGCTTGAGCCTAAGCTGAGGTGACTAATTCATTGTTAAAATTTGTCGAAAATCTAAAATTATTAGTGCTTCGTTTAAGCTTTAAAATAAGAAGCATGGTGAAACGTAAGTACAAAAAGGTGTTTCTTTCAGAATACAGAAGTTCTTGAATGACTGGTTTGCTATGATAGAGTCATGGCTCTTTGGCTCCTTATAGCGACCCGCCACTGGTTGGCATTACTGAAACTAGGCACATTTCTTGTGTATCGAAAAGGACGTAACTCTACAAGTTGCAAGGAATAGCTAAGCTCGTTAGTTACATCAATGGTAGTACTGTCAACTACTATCAGGTATTGCTCACAAAGTAATTGTCTCGTAATTGCCAAAATTAATCTGTATTAAAATCTCCCTGTATCTAGTTTTTTAGAGAAATACAATTTCAATTATGTCGTGTTAAGAATATACTAAATTAAGGAAAAATGTTCCTAAAGCAACAACAGAAAAACTCAGTCCTCCAAGCTTCTATTACCTCTTCGTCAGAAGAAAATATATGTCCTCACTAACTTTTTTCGTTTAAATCGAGCAAACCAGATCTGCTGAATTGAATTGTCCAGTTGTTATTTTATTCTTATCCAGATGCTCAACCATGAATACTCTACGGCTATTTCAAAAAATAAGGCAAGACATTTTCCACCAGATTTGTGAAGAGCAATGTTCCTAGGCGTTAGATAACCGGAGTGGTTCCATTCCATCGATTGCTGTTTGGTTTGTGAGTCGTGGAAATGCCCCCGAATTTTATCAATGCTAACAACACGGCCATAGAAATCAGCATCTTCTTGAAAACTGGCACAGATTGCATGCGATGCTTTCCATGTTGCTTGCTTTTGATCCATTTTGCAGAATTTTTTCATACCAAGTGGACATGGACTATGTGATAGACGCATTCTTATGCAATTTCCCGTGTCTCAGATATAAGTTTCAGGCAAATTAAATGGTCTGATACTATCATATCGCGAACTGCATCGATATCTTAGGGGGTAGACACAGAAAACGGGTTTTCCGGTCTCTTTTCATCTTCAATGGAACACTTTTTTAAGCATAGAATTCAATTTTCACAGTCGCATATGAAGGGCATTGATAAGTGTATTAAACAGATCTCCTGACCCCTGAACGCTCTTACACTTTTAAATACAGGTGATTGCTTGATACTCCAATTTAACGTTTGTTTGGATTACGATCGATATGCTTTCTTTGAAATTTCATTATGCGGCAATGCTTCAACTTTTCGAAGTAAAATTCCACAGTGATATTTCTAATAAGTCATTGTTGATTGCTGTAGTAACGCGATTTTGTTTTATTCAGAGCAAACAGAACTCGTTCCAGTTTACTTTCAATAATATTCTTCACTTGGTTATAGTTGTCAAATCCCACTCTCGCTAGTGCTTGGCAAGGGTATAAATCAGGACCGTAGAGAAGCTACCTAGGCATTTCCCTTTTCAACATTTTGAGCGTATTTTTGCGCAAAATAGCGGTATGTGCGTTAACACTGTCATGAAGATTGGTACGCGGTCTCCAGTATCTCCTTTCATAACGGCAAATAATAGCGTTTGTTCTTTCTAGTAGATGGTACAACCTTTGCTTTAGTTTTTTTTTTTGGTGTTGGAGATTTCTCACTACAGCATTCTAATAGTGCATCAAGAAAATTGTGTACTTCTTTTTTTGACTCATTCAGCAGCTTTCTTGGAACCGCGAACATATACTTTCCTGCATCAAAATATTTCGTGAATATTGTTTTCCACACAACCGACACCTGTAACAGATGCAGATATAATTTTAACTGAAGAATTTTGAAGACTTTTAAAATATTGCTGTTATTACAAAAAAGATATAAATTCTAGTTCATATCTGTATTATTTTGATATACCTGGTAGTAACATATGTATATCACTTATTTAATTTTTATATTTTTCAAATAGTGGATCAATATTTACATTTTGAAATATTCTTCAGAATTTCTCCAAAATGATTATTCACAGCATTTTTTAGCGGCGCAGGCACATTTAAAGCGCATGAGAAAAAACAACTTTTAACCTTTCTAAAATATTTCACAACAATGTTAATACATTACCAAGCAGTTAACACAGATCACACCTTTGGATGAACGGTTCTTTGCTCGTTCGAAGCACGTGATAGCAGGATTCGCTGTCATATATGCACGTTATATATGGCTCGAACAAACATTGACAATTATTTAGAGTGATTATTACCGTGCGAAGCCTCAATTAGATAGGTAACTCAAACGAATCCCATATTTAACGCACAGCTACTAATATGTACTTGTTAAGCTTATGCGAGGATTTCAAAATGTAACCGTCATCAGGAATTTTTGTGCGGTGTTAGTTTACGTCGACTTGCAGATGCGAGTTAATGAATACTGAGTGTAATGGCTGCAGTCTTTTTGTATTTATATTTAATAATAATAATAATCGCGTCTTTTATTCATAAACATGAATTCACAAGGTGAGATTTAGCATTGCTGTTTTTAAACGTAACCTTGACAAAAAAAAATAAAAAAGGGAAAAGTGGGCTTGATATTTAGCAATTGCGAAATTAAGAGAACACTTAATTGATTGGCATGATTTATAATTAATAAATAAATAGCAAAGAATAATAAAATTAATAAATTAATAATAAAGCAATAGGTTTGGAGGAGGAGCGTGAGTCGGGATTAGCACCTTACACCTTACATTTATAGAGACAGTAAATGGTTTTTGTAGTCTTTTTTTAATATAACAGGCTTTTTCAGCAATTTGATATCCTTCTGTTTTGTGTTTAGGAATGCTTATTAATGATGTTGGTCGTAGATTAACATCATGTGGATCAGACCTAAAACCAACTTTTCGTACAAGTAAACCGGATGCTTACTATTTATTATATTGACAAATATATTGGCAGTATGCAATAACCGTCTGTTATATTTGGTCAGCCAACCTGTGTCTTTAAGTTTATGCAATACAGAATTATATTTTATTACCCCATAAATATAACGTAGACATGGTTTCTGAATCTGTTGTAATCGCTGTTTATCCATAACACCTAAACAAGGTCCGTACACCACATCACAATCATTGAGATTAGAAAGAACAAGAGATTCACACAAATTAATTTCAGTCTTGATTGAGAGATAATGTCTATACGGGTACATATACCTAAATTTTTTAAGACATCAGAAAGAACAACAGGTTGAGGGCCAAGTAAAATAGATACACTCGGTGCAAACAAACGCTGAAAAACAACATTGTAGGTAACAGATATATAATATTCTTCCGATAAAAATTTTCTTCATTCTAGCTAGATAACCGTTTCCAACACTTGGGGGGGAGGGGGGGGGGGGGAATTTCGAAAATCCTCCCATTTTATTCTAAACTGGACTCACACCGAAAAAGTCAATAAGTTTAACCTCTTATCCATTTTTACTTTTACCTCTTTTTCACCGCTTCAGTAGTGAAAATAAAAAAACCTTTAAACCATTTTTTAGAGATCTGACAAAGACACATGTACCCAAAAACCATGGTCCAATTAAATAAGCACAGGAGACATGAGATGTTTGATAATTCACACCTTTAGTAGCTGATCCGTGCACAATCCTGAATTAGCATTTTTAGAAACTTGAATATGTAATCTATCTCTAAGCAAAAGTCAAGTCGATATCTCATTGGGACTTAGAAATATTGAGGAATTAGTAAAAAGACATTTTACCCCTTTTCATTCCCTTAGAGGTGCAATTTCCTAGCACTTCCCTAAATAAGTAAAGAACCCTTCCTGCAAAATTTCAAGTTCATGGTACCGAGGGTTACCGTTGCGTTGTTAAGTCGGTGCTTTTTCTTTTATACATCTAGATTATAGCACAATACCCGTTTCAACCTCTTGGTGGTAAGAGGCAAAACTAAATAATTCTAACTTCTTACCCCTTTTCACGTTTACAGTCTTTTTAGCTCGTTAGGAGTAAAATCTTACACGACTTTCTAAATATTTAAAAAATTGCCAAAGAAGAATGTTGTAACTCAACAAAGACACAGGAGATAGGAAAGGTTCAATAATTTACCCCAAAAGCAAATTCACGCCTTTAGGGATTGATATGGGCAAAATCCTGAAATATATTTTTAGACATTTTCATGGGAAACATTTGCAAGGAAACACCAAGTCGATATCTTATGGGGTCTAAGAGATATTGAGGAATTCGTGAAAACACAGTTTCCTCGTTTTCATAAAAAAAGAAGCTTTTAAACCTCTTAAAGATTCTAAAAATGTACCTATACGATCTAACTCAACAAACACAGGAGAATAATGGGTTCTGTAATTCATCCCGAAAGCATATTCGCAGCTTTAGGGGTTGATTAAGGCAAAATCCTAAAATACGCTTTCAGACTTTTGTGTTAAAAACCTTTGCAAGCAAACACCAAATCGATATCCCATCGGGCCTTGTAGAGATATTGAGAAATTAGTGAAAACACAGTTTACCTCTTTTAGCCCCATTTGGGGGTGAAATTGCTAAAAATCCTTTCTATCTCATTTAATTCTGAAATGGACCCACAGCGAAAAGGTCAAAAATGTTTCTTTTTAGTTTTTTTCTTTTTTTACCTCTTTAGGGGTGTTATTTAGAAAAAAAAACAATATACCTCTTTCTAAATAGTTTAAAAAGACAGTAATATGCCAAAACAGAATGTTCTAATTCAACAAACACAGGAGATATGAAGTGTTTTATAATAGACCCCGAATGCATATTCACATCTTTAGTGGTTGATTAAAACAAAGACATTTGCATTGAAAACCTTTGCACGCAAACAACAAGTAGATATCTCATCGGGCCTTAGATATATTGAGGGAGTCCTGAAAACACAGTTTACCCCTTTTCATCTTCTTTGGGGGTGAAATTGCGAAAAATCATTTCTAGCTCATTTTATTCTGAAGTGGACCCACAGCTAAAAAAATCAATAATGTTAGCTTGCTACCTCCTTTCAGTATTTCCTCTTTTTACCTCTTTAGAGGTGAAATTTCAAAAAACCCTTAAACCCCTTTCTAAATATTTTAAAAAGACATTTATATGCCAAAACAGAATGTTTTCACTCAACAAATACATGAGATCCGAAGGGTTCTTTAATTTACCCCGAATCCAGATTAGCGCCTTTAGGGGTTGATTAGGTAAAAATCCTGAAATATGGTTCTAGGTATTTGCATTGACAATCTTTGCAAGTAAACACTAAGGCCGACGAGATATTGCGGAATTCGTGAAAACATATTTGACCTCTTTTCACTCTTTTAGGGGTCGAATTTTAAAAAATTCCTTCTTATCCTTACTTTACGTAACAAACTGAATTTTTCACCTAAATTTCAAGTTCCTAGTAGCCTACCAGGGGTTAGGGCAATATATGCGATGCTTTTTCTGGCCAACTGAAGTGCTTATATTTCGTAAGGGTAGGTGTAAGGATAGCCATGCTAAACCTCGCCTTATGTATTATGTATATTATTATTCAGAATAAAATACAATTATTATTATTATTATTTTCAATGTTTTGTATTCCACAATAGTTTACACTAAGACAATTCACTCTATTATTATTATTACTATCTACATACATTAATTTAGCAGATTCAAGAAAGTGCACTAAAAAGAGTAGCAGTTGTTGACACAATTTCAATATGAGTTATCGTGCGCCTTCCCAATTTCTGATCAAGCTTCTATGCCAATGCATACTGTGGCACAAAGCTGTTATAATGGAAATATATTCCAAAAATACTTACCTACGTATCCCATGTCCTCTTCTACTGGAGGTGTAGGAGTATAATTTTTCTTCATTCTTGTTGGTTCTTTGCCATGTTTTTAGCTTGAGTCTAGTTGAGTTCTTTTTTCAAGAGTTTTAACTATATAATGGTTTTATATTTTTTTTTGGTATTTCTCATTTTCTTTTTCTGTCCGTTTCAATTTCTCATATCACTTTAGCTGTCCTACTTTCCTTCATTCTAAGTACTCAAATCATTTTAAGTGTTGTATCTCTTTTTACTTTAAATATGTTTCTCACTACTTTGCTTTTTACCTTGTCTATTCTCTTTATTCTTTCTATCTTTCTCAATATCATTATGTCGCAAGCTTCAATTTTACTTTATAGGTGGTCCGGTAATACAAACAATTTACTAATATGGTTGTGTATCTCTTATTCTAGCCTTCCAATTACGTCCAGTATACCTCTTAGGTATGTCATTTACCTTCTTTCCCCTATTCTTTCTCCCTGGACGATTATTTCAATGTTGTCTTGTTCCTCGGGTAGTGTAACTATCTAGGTCTCTTTTAAATTTAATTTCATGTTCTACCTACTGTACCAGTGTGTCTTTCCGTTGCTCAATTCTTTCTTGCAGTTTGTTCTTAAATATTTTTGAACAGGATGAGGTTATCGAAATGCATGAGTTCATTTATTCTCAATAATAGGTTTCTGTATCCCAGGAGTGATTTTTAATTTGTTGTTCATTTCTAATGCAATTTCGTGCTAATTGTGATTTTTTTGTTTTGCTTCCTCTTTTATGAACTATGCTTGCAGTTTCGGTATATAATTGGCATCGCTTGTAACAATTCTTTACTGGTTTTTTTTTTGTCATGTCCTCTCATTTTCTCCCTATGGATATTATCAACGATTTTTTTCCTAACTCAACTTCGCAATAGAAGAGTGTGGTATCCGTGACCAATACCTCTTTCGTTATTCGTCTGAGAACAAAAAGCTAATCTTGGGTAGACCTACCTGCTTGTGTAATCCGCAAGGTATTTTATACTTTTTGTTCTTAGGCTCTCTTCTATTATTTACCCTGGTAATTTGTCATACCTTATCAGTTTTTTAATGATTAATGTTCTGGTCTAGTAATTTTGCTTAAATACTCTTTCATATTAACTTGCCTGAGAGTATCCAGTAGGTACACCACGTAGCTATGTTAGTAATTTATGAATTTTGTGAAGTGCTTCTATTTCTTCGTCCCGAAATCTTCAAATTGTCCGTAAAGTTTAATTATTGTTTTTTTTTATTGAGATTAGATTGCTGTGCTGACGGCCAGCTTTGTCGATTGAAATCCTTCACGTTCCTCGAACGTCATGTTTGATTATGTAAATTTGTAACTTTGTTTTGACCACGTACGTTGCGTTTTAGGTTGTGGCGTTGCATTATTGCGCCAACGCCTCCGATGACTCTTAAGACGTTATCGGAGTTTTATTTGCCTTAGTAATAATATTAAGTCTTTAATTTTCAATTAAATAGTTCGTCCATTTAGCATTATTGCAAATGTATTTATACATTTATTTGTTTATGGTGTTTGTGATTTCGTTGGCCATTTTATGCTGGTGGATTTCTGATATTTAAACTAGTACTACTGTCTTTTGGGTGTACCCAGCGTATTGAATGTTTTAAACCGGCTAAAGCCGTTTGTAATGTAGTACAACATTTCGGACTATTGTAACTATTTGCTACTATGCAACACTTGTATCGTATATTAGTGCAACCCTCTGAATCTCGTCCTAGGTTATTTATATTTCAGATTATCTTTCTATCGCCTGCCCTCTTTTCGAGTTTATAAGTCTTAGTTTCTATCTGAATATATTTGTCGTATTCTCGTTTGCGCTCTCAGCAATTTTAATTAATATTTTGCCTTTGAATGTGTAGTATCGTAATAATTCAGAAAATAATCAATCTATTTAAACTTGGTAGCAATGGTCTTTGTATTTCCTTTGGTGTCTTCTTCAATTTTTCCAAATTCTTGCCAAAACTTAACCTTTGTATCTTTTAGGATTTTTTAACCTTTTTGTTTTTTGTTTGTTGTATGTTTGGCATGCTCCTCAATTTTCTCTTTTGTTTCCTTGCTCTACTAAGTAGTTTGTTTCGTTTTGTTTGTATCTTTTCTTACCTCGCAGGATTGAGTGTTATCTTCCTAATTTTGTTTTGGTACTCGTCCCAGACTTCTTCGATTTCAAAATTTTAAAACATTTCGATAATATGTAGTTTTGTTTAAATTTCCTTTCTTGCAGTTTATACTCTAATGTCTTATTACTTTTACTTTATTCTACGTCCTTTTCATAGTTGCAAGCTTTATTTCTCACCTTTACTGTATAATCGACACTATTCTCTTTATTGTTATATCCTTTAATTTCCTTATTTCGTCTTTTTCCATGAAGATTGGGTTTGTTATTGAACTTTATTTTCTACTGAGCGCTTCTCGGGTATACTTGTGGTTGGTAGGTCAGGCTATCTCTTCGTCTTTAGTTTGTTCGATCACGTTGGCGCTAGATATGATCTATACTTCTGGCTGAATACATTTGCGTGGTCGATGATTTACACCAGCAACATATTTATCCCCGCTTTTTTATTTGACGATATTTCCGCCTTCAATAAGAAGAACAATTTCTTCAATCTCAAGATCAATATTGAAGAAATAAATTTGCCTGGTTTCTATATTTTTTATTCTTGCTGGAGTGATAGTTTAATTAGTAGTTTCAGGCAAAAGTAGCGACTCTCGTTACCGATATATATTTTTGAATATCGCAACGTCTTGTAGATAAACAAAAATAGCAAAACTTTTCAAACACACATAGCTTTTAATTGAGCGAAATCATTAACAATAATTACCCATGTTTCTTCTTAAAGGTTCTACTTTGTTATTGTAGCTAGTCATTAAGATTTAGCCCCACTAGACACAAATAATTGCCGACGCCACTGAAATATCTTGCTGAATGTCGCAAGATCGCAAAACCCACAGCAAACTGTTTAAGAATTAATCCCTTCTTGTTCGCAGTTGCCCTGAAGACAACCCTGAGACACGACCCGCTCTACCTACATCCATATAATCTGATACATTAAATACATTACCCAACAATATCCCAGACTAAACCCCGTAGTACGAGTAATCCTCGATATCCTGTACACATTGAGGCGGATAAATAAATTACCGGGATGGCCTTCGGGTCGATCGGTGCTCTTTGGCCACGACAAACTGGATTACAAGGGATGATTCTTAAACGCCGCGCCGGCTAGATTTGTAAAAATGTTTTGGGGCTGTTTTGGAATCGAAAGTGTGATTGGCATTTCGTACGTTCGTGACAGTTACTCGACATGTAATTGGGTGTTAGTAACATTGTAATTGAAGTTTCTATTTTTACATAATGCGTGAACTAGGTTTCATGGTAATTTCTGGAAAGACAAACAAATTGATTTTGTTTTTCTGATCTCTAAGTTTATCGCTTATTTGAAGTTCATACCGTTCAAAGTATAAAAATAACTGCAGTAAGATGGAATATGAGTCCTGCTTTATACCACCTATAAGAATACTGCACTTATCAGACTTTTTTTATACTTCTTGGATTAGATCTAGTCAACATTTTTCTAGCATTTAGCTAAATCAGTAAATAGCGATTACTTATTTACAGAACTTTAGCGTTCACATATGGGGTGGGCAATTTATAGTTTGTATTATTTAATGAAAATATTTCCCGTGTTGTCGCAATGTAAATTATAATTTTAAAGAACGAGTTGAGTTGATCATTGTTTTACGGAATTATATTATGTAAATTGAGATTACTAATTTGAATTCATGTACATATTCTTGTACTAGTTTGCAGTTTATCCAATCTTACATAGAGAGTAGATATTGTGGTTTAGGAAATATTATGACAAGTATAAGCTGCAATGTCTTGTAAAACGTGAGTTTTTCTTAGTATCCTTGTTCCCAAGATACCTACTCTAATAACATGAATAGCTTGAAATGATTCTTAAAGCTACAAACATTGATAACTATTAAAAAAAAATCGTGTTTGTATTCAAAAATTGCGGGGAGTTGTATACAAAGACGATGCGGTATAAGCCAACAATTTGTTTTAATAGTGCTAACTTATGACTTTCTTCTAAGTTCTTTGAAATATAAGCTTGAAGCTGTAACTCTATATCATTCAAGATATGTCTGAAAAATATTATACTGACGTCTACTGTATCTGTTTCAACTAAACTCCTCAAAAAACTTAAGGAATCACTTTTTTAACAACGTGTAACTTGCCTGGCAGAGTAACTACGATGTAGCTGTTAATACATTTTATCAGTCGAGTATGCAACTGTCATATTACCTTATTTTCGTTTAATTTGTCCGCGGTGTCTATGAACAGCAAGTAAATAACTGCATTTTCTATTAAATTCAAAGTGTTACTAGAACATTTTGACCTCTTACATTTTTGAGTAGTTTATTTTCCATAACAACGGACAATATTGGAGTCCACTCGCAAGCGCCATTGGTCGCTTTGAGTTGGTGAACACGCCTATCGCTCGAACTGAATTGACAGAAGCTCACACACTTTTGAAATTCAGCCTGCTTTGTTTTCTAGGTATTAATGAAAGGCTAGGAATTAAAGTGATAGTGGTACGACAATAGTATATTACATACCGAGGTGGGAAGTGTTTCATTACTGTCGAGAGATTAGGTAGTTTACCGAGACGCGTAGCGTCGAGGTTAACTTTAGCTCGAGACAGGGATGAAACTTTCCACCGTGGTATGTATACTATTTTATTTGCAATCATCTAATTTTAAAAATAACTGCAATTGAATTCTGAATAATAGATATCTTGATGTAGCTAATATTTTTGTTACCATGAAAACAACCCACTCAATGTTTTGTTACCATGGAAACACCCCACTCTTCAGGTATGTAATATTTTTCGAGGTATGTAATAATTTCCTGGCTAGTTTCAAGTAATCATCTAGTTCCCAGCTGTTGTCATGTCATGAAATTGACACGTTACAATGTGATTGCGAATAAATAGTATATACATCAAGGTTGAGAAGACTATCGTTATAGCTCAAGCTCCAAGATTATACCCCGAGGGTAGCAAGGGGTACAAGGCGCGCGGCTTTGCTGACGGTCTTCTTAACCTTAGTGTATAATATATTATTTATTACTTTTGTCACTAACAGTAAGGTTTGACGTTTGAATTTACTTGGACCTCTTGATTTGTTTCACCTATATAGTGTACTTAAGGATAATGAAGAACTCGACATATGATTGGTTGGCAACGGTTTAATAATGAAATATTATTCTATACCGTAAATAACTAATAACTTTTTCAATAAAAGCGCATCAATAATATAAATAATATTTAGTATGAGTAGAAAAGAAAATCGCACCCCTTGCCGTAAATATGTTTGTCAACATAACCTAGAAGATCTACTACATTGTGACCAAAAATGTGGTACCCAACTAAATTTATACTTACTAAAAGACGAGGGAACTATTGTAATCGCGAAAAAGAAAACATATTCAGATCTTGACGTATCAGGTACCCTACATGACAAAAGACATGTTTTTTTTTTAATTTCATTGTCTGTCCGTCTGTCCGTCCGCTTGACTGTTGGCGGTATAGCTCAAAAGCTGTTTATTGTAGAAAGACGATATTTTTGCATGCGGAGTGTATGTGTACCTAGCTCGAAACCGAATAGACTTTCGGTCAGATATAAACAGGGTGAGCACCTTAAAAATAAAATATTGTTTATTTTTGCTTTAACTCAAGAGCTATTAGTTAAATAAGAGTAATATGTATTTTGCACACAGCTCAGGTTTTTACACTGGAGAAAATTGGCATATTTTGGGACCAACAGCTACACGGGAAACACCTTAAAAAATTAAATTCTTACTTGCTTTGATTCAAAATTTTCAGTTTCAAAGCTTCCGTTTACGAGTTTCGAATTTACAAATTTTTATTTTTGCGATCGTAGAAAATAGCGTATGACACACGTGCATAAGTGTCTTTAAACTACCAGCGACGTTAAAAACACTCTGCTTCGCGTCGTTCTCTCAAACTTGTCGCACGTGCTTTAAAGGCCTGCTTATACACTAGTGTCATAATATACTATCTGAATGTGTGCGTGTGCGTGTGAATACGTGATTTTAGTTCAGTGCTCAGGGTTTTTTCAAAATAATAAATTACTACAAAATTGAAAATAAAAATTCAAGATTGGGCTATAGATCGAACATTATAAACAGATTTAACAACAGGAAAGCATTCAAATACAAACCTTTAAAACTAACTTTAAAACACTACATTTCCATCAAACATCAACTTAACTGTAATTTATTGTAATAAAAATTAATTCATAACAAATGATCAAAATATTCACCGTCTTCATTCATGCGCGCTCGAACTCTTCGCACAATCGCATTGCTGACATTTATTAACATGTTCGGATTGTTATTAATTTCATAAATTTTGCAGTCTCATGAAAAATTTTAACACAGTGATTTAAAGAACAAAGAAAAGTGTTAGAATGCAACGTAAGGTTTGGAAATTGCTGCCGAAACTCTTTAAAACAATCATGGATTGAGTACACTGTTGAGTTACGAAAATAGGATTCGATCATAAAAATTTTATGTTCTTGTAGCAAAACAATTTTAATTGAAGAGTTTATATTACCAAACACAAATAACTGACGGGCAAAGATTACGTAATACCTCTGTCTGTCTAGAGAACCTGATATTCTGTAAGGGATGGTTCTGGTTTAGTTAAAATTATTAAAACAAGCTGTGAACGGATGACCCAGCGAGCATATGTTCGACTCTCAGGCGGCCGACCCTGGTTCGATTCCCGGTGCAATTTAGTCGGATATTAAAAATCGTATGCTCCCCGGGTACCACGCTAACACCTGTGGTAGTCGTTAACCCCTAACAAGAGAACTCTTCCTCAATTTCGAAGGGCAAGGCTAGCCACTTACCCGACTTACGAGTTAAGAGGGCTCACAGAACCACAATTGTGCGGAATAAACAGGCCACTGGCCTAATATAAGAGGAAGAAGAGAAGAAGCTGTGCTGTACTTGCGTACATATTTCTCTAACGGAATACACAATTTACTAAATGACAACAAACGCAAAGTGATGTTCGGTTGAAACACCTGATGTGGTACGTTCGCAATGAACTCTTCAGCGCCGACTTCGGACTCAAATTTAATATGTATAACGAACATGAAAAATTAATAGTAATTGTTGCCTTACTATTTAAACAGACTTGGCGTCAAACAATTTTACTATAGTGCCATTACCGGAATGTAATCGATATCTTGATTTAAACGTATGTGCAAAAAGCACTCAAAGATTTTCCGGAAAGCATTTATGCATTTCGGGTATTATAATAGAAAATAATCTTCATTTTTATTCGACACCTAGTCATGAAACGACCAGAATACATAAACACAATTCCGAAGCTATTGAATATTACAGATTCAGATTTTCTGTAGTACTGTTTGTGAAAATATTTGTTTCTTGTTTTTATTATTTAGATCGTAGAAAAAATAGTTTATATACGACAGGAAAGAATGACACCTTGAGAAAAAGATATCCTTTTCTCTCCCTTGGTGTATAATACATACGATTCATTCACAATGTTTCCACCTCCTAGCACGTTATGTTAGGCGACATTTTTGTTGGTACGCATGCGAAATAACTAGACATGAAAAAATTAGGTTATGTTGTTTTCAATTTGGGGTTATGATCTTTGAAGGCTCACAATGTTGCCAGTTAAAGTTTTGTCTTCTTTTGGAAAATTTTCGGCATTTTGGCATTAAAATTGCAACAATGTTAATAAGAAAAAAATATAATCGATTTTTTATTTCAGAGTTTAACGTCTATCACAATTTACGCATACAACCAAATAAAAACATGTAACCGCCTACTAGGAGAAAGAAACATTGTGAATAGGTTATAGTTCATAGTTCGAAAAGTAAGAGATGCTAAATATAATAAATAAATTATTAACTAATAACCAGAAGCTTAGGTACCAATACGATTCAACCTAGTGATCAGCTTGTTGTCGATAGTTTTCTCAGAATTTCGCATTCACATATGAAAAAAAAGTGATTTTACTACATGACAAAGGATGAAAGTGAGCAAAATGATACTTTTACTATGTCGATCAAGTTACAAGTTCACTCTTATGACTTCTAAAAAACGTAATTTTAACATAATTGCTATTGTTTATCATATTTTAAAACAATTTTCATAAAAGAAAATCATATAATTAACTTTCCCTGGTAATTTGTTATAATCTTAGGAAATAGGACAGCACATGAGTTGAACATTATTTGAAACGATAAAGAAGCTGACCTGCGATTAATTAATTGAAATAATTAATGGTAGTAAGAAAAATCGCAGATCAACCTCCCTACAGTTTGTACAACACGGTAGCTCTAATAAATCTTCACTTACCGCGATGGCCAAGCTACCTCAAATTCGGCGATATGGTCTTGGATTCAAACCACTAGCTGTGTACCCTGCAAAGTCTTCAAAAAAAAAGGAAATGGACGCCAGAAATCAGATGATTTCAAATAATTAACATAAACTACAAGTGATTAGCGTTTATTTAATAATTACTGAATAATCTTGTAGTGTCAGTAGTAAATAATCAAAATAATTTGATCACAAAAATGTCATAATAAGGCTGTGCAAGTAAAATGCAGGTTGCGACACGCACAAAGCTCAAAACCCCCTTTCGGGTTATTAAGTTAATCGTAACCACAAATTTAATCAAGAGGTATGCATACCGCTGTCATTTGATAAAACCTTTCTGTTCAGGCTATTGAAAGCAAAAAGGGTGAATGCTCCTTTTACAAAGGTTCAATTACACACCGAAATTGTAGCTTTAAATATTAATCGTAATTAAATATACGCATAAAAGTTTAAATATCAAAAACAAAAGCATGTATGAATTTGAGCTTTACAGGTTAATAATAACGGAAAGCATAAATGTAAACGTTAACTACTGATAGTTTGAGAATGTAAATTACAGGTATCGAAAATAATTTAATATAATATAATCTTGGAATGGCCAGTCCGAATTAGCTTGAAACACTAACCTCCAACATCCATAACTTGCGGTCAAATGTGTGCTGATCTTGAGCTGCTATACACCGCCGGGGATGCATCGGTAATTGAAACGAAGCCACCCTCAAACTGTCGGATGTAGGAAGGACGCCAGCAAGAGTTGAAAAATTAAATCGGACGGCGACCTTGCCTCCAAGATCAAATTCCCGGGTAAAATTGTCAATTTAGAGCTAAAGGAAATGCAATTAATACGGGAATAGCTAACAGAAAATCTCAATCGTACCTGATTCAAATTATCAGCTCTTGAAACGAAATTAATCGTCGTGGTGTAATAAAGCACGAACGGGGCCTTCTTAGAAGCAAGTTGCTTCGTCGAGGTGCAAGAAAAGAATACTCGCGTATTCGGCCAACTAACGAAAAACAGCTGAATGCTGCGGCCTCGCGATAAACCAGCGATTTGGGTTTTCCACAATCGGTACGAAATGAGCCAACTAATAATTTGAAATAATTCGAAATACAATGGATTATAACTCAAGTAAAAATATACAGGTTAGGCCTGAAGTAAATTGGTAAATGGCGAAACAATTAAGCGGAGCCAAAACATTGTTTCTTATTCACCAAACTAATTGCAAAGAGTTTTGTTTGAATTAAATTCAAAGTACAAAAAAAAACTCAGCCAATCAGTCAAATTTAGAATTTTTTTTCATGTTATTACCAATTAAATCTTTTGTAGCGGTTTTGGAGATCAACTTCACACTTTATGCATAATCAGGAACTTCATCGTTTTCCGAATGAAAACAAAACATCAAACTTTAAACTACTGTATATGCTCATTCGTTGCATTTGTTTGTGTTCTCAGAAATAATAGATAAGAATTACTTTCCACCATCCTGCTGAAGCCAAGGGAATCGATGGATTGAAGCAGTTGAAATTATTGACATTCCCAAAAGTAGTTAGAAAGCATGGGAGCTGGTCAGACGATGGAATATGACCCATCACGGTCACATGCACACACACACACACACACATGTTAATCTTACCGCAAACCAGTGGTCCACCTCCAAGATTTAGAAGAAAATGAACAGATTAAAGTTAAAGAAACAACCACTTCTCGAAACAAAAGAGCTCTCTCTGCGTTTAGTCTGAGTTTTTGAAAGAAGCCATAAAAACTGTGATACAAGGTGTAGGTATAGGATAAAAGATAAAATAAAACGCGAGCTGTTCTTTGTCAAATAACAAAGACCGGCCCGTTAAACACCAAATGTCAGATTTACGCCTCTGACCGCACGCGGTTTATACGCCCCCCTCCCCAAATAAATGCAAAAACTAGTCGTTTTAAATTTAAAACGGGGGGTGTAGCTTGAACAAGCGTTCACGTTCGATCAGTAGAGTTAAGCAACGTTCTTTCTGGTCAGCACTTGTATGAGAGTTTTATGACTGCTTCTCTCGGCGCCTCGTGGTACGGCTGCCACGGAAATAAGTTGGTCCCGGATGTCATAATAACATCATGACAGTCGTTACTGGGGTTGGAAGTCCCCATAAAATGTATAGCGACGCCTATAATTGGCCTAACGGCTGTTGGCCGAGTACCAAAAATTGAAAATTAAGTTAAAGTTTAATATAGGCCATAAATATATGAACTCGGCAGCTCAGATTTTAAAACCGAAAGTGCAAAATACGCTGGATTTATTTCGAGCAACGACCGTTTTCCCGAAGAAGTAATCCATTTGGTGGAAGTCCACGCCCGCTTTCAAACAAAGCCGATATTAAAACCAGCTTATAAGATAAGCTCGAAGAGGTTACAGTCAAGTGCTCTCAGGTGTCCTACAGAGTCGAAGCCCCGCAGAGTTACAACAAGGAGGAAATACTACAGAGCATATAAGCAGCGGCACATATGAGGAGAACTCGTCGGAACAGCATCGAGTTTAGAGTCAAACGACGCCAAATCAAGAGGGCTTCAGAACGCGACACCACCAGAAGCACCAAAAGAGTTAGAAGAGAAATAAATAATGCGAGAATAAATGCTTAAATTTATCCCGCTACGGTAACCAGACATAACCAAGGAGCGGTTGGGACAAAGCATCGGCCCCCTTTATACACACGACGATTTTAGCAAAGAGAAATTCTAACTTTTGACTCAAATCTCCTCCGTTCGGTCGTAGTTGAGCACCATTCCAGCTTCTTTGACCCGAACCTGCCTGTTTGGTCAAAATTTAGAAGCTACTTTGAAGGCATTATTTTCACTAGCACTTCAGCGTCACTTCCAGTGAGGCCTATTTTATGAAACTACCTCAAACCTGCGGATTCAAGTCTTCCAGTCCATCCTAACAATTCACTCAACTTTCAGTTAACGCCAGTTCGAGGATCGAACCGCCGATGTGTGTCCTAGCCAACCATCATCTAGGATCTCCTCGGGGCTCACCAGATCCATGGCGTAAGCTGCCTCCATCAGCAAAAGAGGACTCTAACTATTTTCAGCTGCCCATGCTGCGGCCGTTCTGAGTTTTACTCTTATTTTAGGCACAAAGTGTTATTGGAGCCCTTGTTCTGGCCATCGCTGTGAACCACCCCCGAGTCTCCGCTGACGCCAAACCCTGCGCTTTCAGTTGCCATTTACCTCCCTGGAATTCAGTGCGGTGAAATCAACCCCCGTTCGATATGCTCACACCCGGACCCAAAGAACACCCCCACCCGCTACTTCGCTTTTGACGCCCGCGCCCCTGCAGGCAGTCCCCAATTCCTCCTCCACCGAACTTAGGTCTACTGCCGCTCCCGGAAGCTGCATCTGGACCTGGAGTTGCACCTGGGACCAAAGAAGAACAAGAGCTTCAGAAACGGGATGCCACTCGCCCCATTATCAAGCTCGTCATCCACCATCTTTTGCAAGAGGACGCTTTGCCCCCAAGAAGCGAAATCGTGGTCTCCACCCGCTACGCTCGATGGGACCCCAAATTCAACCCTCGTCTTCGAGGCCGACTCTTAGCCTCGCCCCGCCAGACTGCATTCTTTCGAGAAGACAGAGCCAACGTCACCACCGCCCACCACGCCAACCCCCAGCGGCCCAGCGTCTCGGCCATTGAGACGTTCTATCATTTTAGCATTCTTATTTTCTTTTGTGTACATACTAGTTATAATTTGTAAATATTAATGAAACATAGAACAAAACAATAACGAAAGCATATTGCTATCTACTCCGCCAAGCTTGCTTTTCGTATATACACCCCTATTACTGAGCTATATGGTGAACTGAAGTAAGTCACCATCTCAACGCTAGCCACATCCCTCGCGACCACGATGCCGTAGCCGTATTGTGTCAACTGCAAAACCAGAAAGCACCAGGATTTGATAAGATAATTTTGAAGTAGATAAAACACGTTTGTTCGAAAGCAAAAGAGTGGCTGTTGAGATTTTAAAATAACTGTCTAAGAGACAATCAAATATACACCCAAAGAAAAGTTATTGACATATCAAAACTTGACAAGAATGCTTCTGATGTTCTATTTTTTTGCTGTACATAACTCTATAAACTTTAATTTAAACACATCTTTGGTTTAAGAGATCTGATAGTAAATATCCTGGACTGTAGCTATGAAAAATTAAGATTTTTTATATAACGAATTACTAGTATAGTGTTTCTAATTATAGTCCTTCATGACATGAATACACATTTGCGATATAAAATCGTATTTTTTTTAAGTCTTTAGCCGAAGTATTTTTCAGAGCGGTTGTCACATTCTTCTTATTGTCCTCGACATCTTCAAACATTTTTCTTTTGATAATGGTTTTCAACATTGGAAAGTGCATAATATCCGAAGTTGCAAAATCTGGGAATAAGGTGGGATAATCTCAACGACCCCTTTCTTGGAAGAAAAATAATTTTATAGCTATAGCCTCGTGATCAGCAACGTTTGTAATGCAGAGCATTTCCATTTCCGGCTTCTTTATCATCATCAACCCAGATTTGTCCACTGTGGTCTCTCTCATTTGTCTCCATGTATTCCTATCTTGTGCCTACTGTATCCAGTTTCCACCGGCGACTGTACGAATATCGTCACTCCATCTCTTTGGTGGTCTTCCTACACTTCTCTTTGTGAGTCGAGGTCTCTATCTCAGCAGTTTTGAGGTCCAGCGGGTCGGTTCGTGTCGCGCTATATGCCCCGCCCATTGCCATTTTGCCTGGGCCACTCTTTGCATTATATCTGGCACTCTTGTTCTGTTCCTTATGTCTTCATTTCGGATATTATCTCTTAAACTTACTCCCAACATCGCTCGTTCCATGGCTCTCTCACATACCGTTAGCCCCCAGCCCCTAAGGGCTTCTTTATAGTGAGATCTAACTCAGCGAATTCTCTTAAAAAGTCGATTTATTACTTCCTTATAATACACAGTATAGATCATAATATAAGAGGTAGGTTTAAATTCTAAATGACAAGTTTAGAATCAGAAACAAGTGATCAGCATGGCTTTCACTTTTGCATTTTTAAGCCAAAAATCTTGGTCCTAGAATGATCTACAACACTGCGTGCATTGACATTTGGTCTTATTGGGAACATCAAGTTTGATGGCGAAGTTTCGCCAAGTCAAAATTTGATCTTAATGCTGACTTGTGAAGCGGAAGTAGCGAGCTTTGTTCGAATTTGAGTATTTAATACTCATCCCATACAATGAAAGTACATATTCTTAACTGGCAAACAATTCTTCTCGAGGAATTTCTTGTTGAATAAAAATCTTAGCTTGGCTGTCAGCTTCAGATGACGAGTTTATCAGTTCAATGCCATTGAGCTTACCCAGCCTAGTAAAGCATGATGCTGTCTGTGTCACAACCAGTTACTGCATGAGCAACTGATAGAAAATTCTTAATACTCATGTATTGTCAATCAAAGTTTTGATATTGCAAAAAATTTGTAAAACCAACAAATATTTTCATAAGTCCGACTCTTGGTTATGGACATATAAGGTAGTTTTCAAAATTCTGCAAATGCAAATTTTATAAGAGACGGAGGAAAGCTCAAAGGAGCGAGGAGTTGTGGGAAAATGTATCTCTTGTAGTGGTCTAACTACAGGTCAGAATTTAGCTATTCCCGACGCCATCTCTTCTCTTTCCTGGGCTAAATACGAAAGGTACTGAAATCCAAAAAACTCCAAACAGAAACTTAGAGAAATTAGTTGTACCTTATACTACGGGCTAAACCATAAATTCAATTTTTTAAAGGCTATTTCTATTTTTATTTGATTTACTGTATGGTAATTGTTTGCTTATATAGCTAAAGTCAGGCTCAACAACATGATCATTAAAATAGATACGTGCTTCAAATTACACAAACTACCTAATCACGGATTAAGAGCATCATGTTGTGTTAAAATTAATTTCTAATCGATCAGTATGAGAAAGTTTTGCGAAGGTATCCTCATTTCATTCGATACAACGTGGACATTCCGTTCTAAAATTAAATCTTGGCGGCTTTGAAGCGAAGTTAAAGCATATAATCAAATCGGGAATCAATCATAATATTTGTGTAGCTTTTCACTCACTTAGTGGTCAAATATTAACACAAAGAAAATCTCAAAATGCATAAACGAGTGAATCATAGAATCAATAAAGACAAATAACAAAGCGAGTGAACTTTAGGCCGCACTTGTTTGTGTTGGTTGTTGACCAATTCCTCCATTTGTACACACACAAAGTGTGTACGTACACGCGTGTGAGAAGAATTTCATTCATAGTTTTACTTAATTCTAATCGTTCTGTAAATTTGCACGGTAAACCGTTAATAATGTCAGTTTTCGGATCAAAAAGTTAAATATTAGTAGCGTGTTTTTCTTACGAATGATTATAGGCACACATTTACACGATAAATATTTGAAGCCTGATATTTTTGTTTATAAGCACACACTTGTCTGTTCGTGTAGGTATTAGTAAAATTCAGTGCTAGACTAATATTTTTATGTTAAATATTAGGAAACTTCAATTAGATACATTTATGTACAGAAAAATTACTTTTTGTGTACCTTTGTCAGATTACAGGTTTACTTGTTGAGTGTATCACTTTAACCGATTAGCTTGTTCGGAAAGCGTTGACTTCAAGTGCAGCGATTTGAAATGCACATTTGTTATTTTATTATTAATTTTGATACTGAATTAAACCAATAGTAAATAATTATATAAGTGCAACTTTCGCAATATAGGTATTAGTTTATACAGGGTATAAAAGTGACGAATCCTTTTATATCAGTATCAATAGTGAATTTACTATTGTTGAAATTAAAAACTAATAAAATTGTCCCAGGACAATAAACAAACATTTTTTAAAGTTGTTTATAAGTATATAGTATTAGATGACAAGTGTCAACCGGATTTTAGTTATTGTCATTTTAAAATCTTTAAACGAACGATCAGTTAATGAGTTTGTTATTTGAGTAGAAGTATAAATGATTTATAGTTAATGCTAACTAAATAAGGTAAATGAGGAGAGGAAGGAGATGTGCAACCAAGACAAAGTTACCGATCGCAAACAAAATAGAAGTAGGTCAAGTAAACTTACGTTTAAATAGGGTAAACATAGAGAGAGTTGAGTATTTTTTATGAAATATATAAGCAACTGACTTAATACAACTAACCGAGAAATACCTTCATGGCATTTAGAGCAATGTCGACCAATGAGCACCTAAGTATTCATGTTAGAATTAACCCTACGAAATCTTATGTTTCCTCTGTGATATTTTACGGATACCAAACTATGGCCCAGAAGAACAACAACAAATGGAAAAGTATTAGAAATAACGCAGAAACAGTGAGAAATTTCAAACGCCATCAAAAGGTGAAAGCTTAAATATTTAGGTCATTACTCCGGGACAGTGGCGGCTCTTGGGGAATTTCGATAGTAGAGCCAACCACCGAACGTACAATGTATTTTCCATAACCTCACAGGGAAAGACAGATTCCGATATCACTATATTTAAATATTTCGCATATGGACTAGTAACAGTTGGCATAGTGGAAACATTAATCAATCTTTACAGGCTAATAAAACATGATAAACTGAATCCAATATCTTTCTTTAATTTTTGTTAACTTGTATAATTGAGCCAAAAAAGTGCATCTCTACTCTTTGAAATAATGCGTGCGTGATTGACGAATATTATTCCAAAATTCGCGACAATTTACCAGAAAATTATGAGTGTAATAAAATGGTAAACGTAATTATTTTGTGAACACCCCAATGTGCAACTTTCTTCTGTTGGAATTCTACAGGCGGCCTACCGAATATATTATCCAGACGTAGCCTCATTTGTACTCGATAAAGGCAGCGATTTCGCTTCAGGATTGAACCTATGCAAACGTGGCTCCCATTGAATTATGTTAAAATATCCTTCTTTGGCCACACTTCTTGCCGCTCTACACCCGGTGCAGTCTATAAACTGTCAAAAAGCTGAGAACCCATCGACCCAATGCGTCTGTAAGAGCAAGAAACGCGTACAGCTTATATTCATGAAATAAAAATTAGCCGTTCTTTGTTTAAGCCTTAAAATAAGAAAACTAAAGAAAAATAAGTACAAGTACAAAAATAGGTTTCTTTTAAAATAAAAAAATTAATACTGCTTGTTATGGTAGCAGGTAGAGCAATGGCTCCTTGGCTTCTAACGGTTTTTAAGTGGAAAAATTAATGTACAAAACGATTAACCGGAAATACGATGCCATGGCTAAAAATTTGCGCCAGTGAACTGAGTTCACAGCAAACCATGCTGTTCAGAATCTAAATATACTACTTTCCATAAAACTCGCAACACATACCAGTTGTTAATCAATTTTATTCAAATTTTCAGAAAATATCTGCTA
The DNA here is from genome assembly GCA_940337035.1 of Agriotes lineatus. Lineage (NCBI taxonomy): Eukaryota > Metazoa > Arthropoda > Insecta > Coleoptera > Elateridae > Agriotes > Agriotes lineatus. The sequence continues at coordinate 51,204 of CALNHX010002934.1, read as the reverse complement.
AGACGGTATAAAGTAATGATTAAAATTTTAACAAAATCTACCGTTCGGGATTTGTTTTGTTATTAGTAACAATCAGCTTCGAAAAACAAAATAATCTGTTTGTGGAAACTGTCAAAAGGTATTTTTTAACTGTTCAATGAATGTCAAGAGTGCGTCAGCGTGAACATTATTGGCAGTTATTTGCGCGTGGTCGGATTACTGGCATGAAGAATCCAGAGCCGAGATAGTGCTCGTCGTGTAAACAGCAATGTAGCAACGGTCCCGATGATCTTAAGAAGGGATTCATCAACATCGACGTGGATCTGGACGTCGTCGGAAGACAACAGCAAGCGAAGAGCGTCGTCTAAATAAGCCCATTGGCGACTAGGAGTTCAATTGAAAGCAACTGCATGGAAGTTGTCATCTGTCTATCGTCGGTTAAGATCATCTGGGCTGCTTTCGTACTGTCCATTTTTATATCTTTCGCTTATCCAATGAGTGATGATATGGGGTGCAATGTACTTCCAACTAGCACAATTAATCGTTGGTTAGTACCGGCGACCTTTCTAAGAACTTTAAACTGTTTTGTCACTAGTCACGGGCACCTAATAAAAACGTTCTCATTACGTGCATGCGACCAAAATGGGGAGTAATTTTTGGTGACCGCAGCGTGTAGGCGACGTTCCTGGAAAGTAGTTGCAACTTTGAAGCCGCATTTCAGTAGCCTAAATTAGTTGCCGCCGCCATCCTTAGCCACCTTCAAGTTCTCAAAACTTTCAGTCCTCCCAATACAAAGTAACCATAAGTGAGTGATAACAATTACGTGATAGCATCTGCTTCGATTTGCCAAATGAAGTTATTTATACATCAAAGTCACAGTGTTAGTGGCGGTTACTTAATAGTTACTCATTTGATCTTCCCGTCTCAGTTACGAGTACTTTGGTGCTAGTTGGACCATGGCACCAGATCACCATTAGTCTTCATAATGCGAGATAATGTCCGGCCTCATGTGGCAAGGGTTACAGGAAAATTTTTGAAAGAAGCTAATGTAGCCTCCTCCCACGGTGTGCTCGATCGGCTGATATGTCGGCTATTGAACATGTATGGGAGATGATCGTTAAGAGTCTGAGAAATTTACTACAGACACCTGAAAGCGCCTATCAGGGGCTGATGTCAATAATTTGATGAAGAGCATGCCTCGCCGTATTTAACGAATGTATAACAAAGCGCGGCGAAGCAACTTAGTGTTAATTTTCTTTTTTGTTCTCGCATTACCGTTTTCAAATTTTAATCAGTATTTTGTGTCACCATAACACATAATTTGAATAAAATTGGTTATATGTGTTGCGATTTATATAGAAAACAAGATCCCAATTTGGCAATGTGTGATTTGGTTGAAATGGGTATGTTTAGCATCTGGGATATAACATTAGAAAGATTAGGCAACTATGGGAATGGTATTCGGCGACGTATGAAACCAGGCTGTATATAGAGAGAAGACTTATATAAAACGTTCATAAAAATATATATAGGTGCCATATAAAAATATATACCAATTTATCATTGCATGCTGAAAAATTCATTAATAGCCATATGGAAATAGAATCTACTTGTCGTGTTTTAGGAGTTCTTAAAATATTAACGAACATGCGAGTAATATTATAATCCTACATATTACAATGAATACTTTTAAAGAGTCTGAAATAATGATAGCAATTAGTAACATTTCAAGCATTTCAAATATTATTTTATAAAATACTATATAAATGTGCTACTTTAATTTTTGCAAATTGTATGAATAGCATTGACTTTAAGTTAATAATTTGTAAAAACGGTATTAAAAATAGTATTAGCCTTCATTGAAACATAAAATGTCATCAGAGCAGGCTTAGAAATAACGGATAACAATGTAAGATGAATGTAAACAAAAAAGGGGAAAGCGAAGCCAAAGTTTAAGGTGTTTTATTTTGGCTTCCCCATAAATAATCCATTAAAAGCGAATAAATACACAATTTTCTTAAATCAGTGCTTTATAATTAGTGCAGTGTCTTTTGGGTAGGCTGTAGAGGGGTTTCTTTGATTCGTTTCACCCCTACAGAAGTTTTAAAGTGTTGAATAGTATGTTGAGTAGTAGCTGGTGTTCTTGTGGCAGTTTTTGGAACTGTTGCGAGGTTAGAATAGCCCTGGCCGGAAGCGGGAAGGAAACAGCGACATTCATGCTGAGCAGTGCGGAGCCCTAGGGCTGGGACAAAGACGTAGTTGTAAGCAGTTTTGGAGTGGTGCAAGCTGCAGGTGGCGTTCGAAGAGAGGTCTGGCTTGTTACAGCAGGCCAACGGAGAGAAATAAAAGCCCCTGTCAGTCGTGGGACTTGCTGTGGGGGCGCCTGGTGTCCTAATTTGCATCAGGGAAGCAAAATAAAATTAGAAAGTTATCCTAAAAATCGAATTTGGTGAAATTTTTAAAGTGGCGTCGGTTTTTGCTCATTTTTGGAAGAAGCTCATCGTGAGTGTTTCTCTATTTACTTACGGTTGCTAAATCACTTAGGCAACGCACTCTTACGTAATCACTGATGTAACTATTAATACGAAGCCAACTTGTTTTGATAAATTGCGGGGTTGGAGCCCCATGTTTGTAAAGTTGTTCCTATTAGTTGAAATATCTACAATTTTGCAGCGGTCCCAATTGATAAACAAGCGGTGGCTAAAACGATTAATTTTAAAAATCATAAAAACCACAATAATTATCTCAATAGCAAATGTATTGCCTATAATTATACATTCAATCATATTTGTAAGGATGTAGAAAACCCAACCCTTTGAGATGATAGTATTTAATAATAATAATATCAAATCATACCACATAACGATATATAGAATGTCTTAGAATGGTGTATCATACACCTAAGGGTGCTTATTGTTATCACAAAATTTGAAATACTCTTACGTTTATTCGCTTTTAGAATTTATATGAAGCAAATATTATTTACACAAACCTATGCTAACCTTTTAAACTAACAATTTAAACTAAATTAACCATTGTAAATACACAAATTAAATTTACTGATTCATTTATTGCTACTTAAGCGTGTACATATTTAGTTATTTCTTTTTAATTTTAGCTACGCCAATTCGAAGCTGTTTCTAAATCCGCCCTTCTGATTGTTTAATTTTGACATTAATTTCTAAATATGAGGTGCCATGATTCTAAAATATTAGTCGCAGCAAATTGATACCAACATATCTGCGATTCAATACGTTTGATATTTTAAAAATGTTTTGATTTTGTCCAAAAGAACTACCCTTTTCTTTTTCTTCTTGTTGGAATCATAATCCTCCTCTTGTTAACCGCCGCTTTACAGAGCTCCGCTGTTGTTTTGCCGTGTATACGCCTACTACTTAGCCCACTTTTCCTGTTATTTTGCCTTGTAGATATGCAACTGTAGCATACATTTCTTTCCGTTTCACTCAACAGATGTCATATCGTCGAGTCAGGAAATTCTTAACATGCGGCGGTACGGCAGCATTTCAAAGTTTACATTCTATCAGGGCTAAATTCTGAGTCTTGTAATCGCTAACAACGGCTCTAGTTGCTTGCCGTTCATAGACATGAGATTGCTATTTAGCAGGTGAGTGTATAATACGGTTATGTCTATTACAATAAGGGGCGAATTGGGAAGAGTCTTGTGTGGTATTATTCAAAATGCTTTAAGAACTATCTGCGGATGGTGCGAGAACGAGCAATTATTTATAAATCCCAGACAAAATTCATTACTGCAATTGACCAGAAGAAAATTGTATCGTTTTGGTCCTTCGTCATGTACTTATGGTGAGCACATATATCTAATACTTACTATATTGCTAGCGGCTATGAGTGGGAAACTTACCGATGAAGTGAGACACACAACCAACTCCTTATTGTATACGGTGAGCTGTGCGCAAGCGCGGCGGCGTCGACCGCCCAATGGGGAAGTGGTCAAGTTTAAAATTCGCTTTTAAAGGCGGAGTTCGACTTCTCACGCATGCGCACGAGACGCGTTATACTCTAAGTGAAACTATGTCGGCGCCGTAATGTTTTCTGAAGTTTCCAGGCCCTACCAGCAATATATGTGTATTATATATATGGGTGAGCATTGCCATTTGTGGAGATCCTAATATCCGTCATAACATTAGCGAAGGTTTTCAACCAGGAAGTTTGTCTTCTGCCTGGGCCACGTCTCTCGAAAATTTTTCTCTGGATGACTTGGAGTAAGGAGTACTTATATCTCATCATGGCGTGTCGGAAGTATGCAAGCTTTCTTGTTTCAGTTGTTTTAAAATGTCTTTCTCTCTTATGCAACCCTTACATTCAGGAGACTCTCACTATTCGGCAATGCTTCCAACTTTTGAGAAAAAACATAAATTCACATCTTGACCACGCAGAACCTATATATGGATAAAAACTGCTTTAGCCTTCTCTATGCGGTTCCTGACTTTAACAGAACGACCCCATTTGTGATCACAACGCATTCCTAGGCAATTGATCTACTCTACCATTTTGCAAAGCTTCACCGCTGACGTTGATACCATTATCTTTCACAGAATGTTTGCACACAGTTATGTATTTGGTTTTCTCTGCATTGAGTTGGAGACCGTATTTCTTGCAAACACATAGAGCCCGATTCGTTCGAAACTGGATATCCCCTTGGCTGTCTGCTGTGACGACGGAGTCATCTCCATATCGGATACTGTTCATTAACGTTTATATTAAGTACTGCTTCATTGGAGTCAAATACGCTTTTTTTAAAATATGCTCAGAGTACGAGTATGTTAAATACCAATAGCGAGACGACATATTCCTGCCTAACTTTGCTCTTTATTGCCATATCACTTGCAACCTTAGTCTCCATTCTGAGATTCTCTCTTTCATTCCAATAAAGGTTAGCAATGGAATCAATATCTTCGTCGCATATCTCCGTGAACCGTAGCACTTCAATCATCCTGTTGTGGTAAGCTTTATAAAACACTTTTTGAAAATCGGTAAAACAGGAAGACGTTGCAGTTCTCGTTTCTGCATTGCTGCACTAAGATTTGAATACTGAACCCTTCTCTCGTTCCCAGTCCATTTCTGAAACCAAACTCCCTGTCCCCGATGTGCTCTTCGACTTTTCATTAATGCGCTTATAAATGATTCTTAGAAAGGTTTTACACATGGCTCTCTTTTTTCTGAATAAATTATTCAACAATAGATAAACCTTAAAAACGTTAGAACTTGACAAAAATGCTATCCACATTTCCTAAATTTGATATTATGTCATAACAATTTGAATGCTCTGACATTGCTAAGAAAACTTAAGCATCATTTCAATACAAGCACAACCATATCGGGGATGTTATCCGAACGGTATCTAAGAACAACAAATTCACGAAAATAGATGGATAACGTCATTACTACCATGAATAAATAAAGCGGCGTATTATGTACACAGATACGACCGGTTTTATTCTTGCACTCATCCATAATATAAACTATTACAGTAAACCCACAAATTATTCAATGTACAATAGTCATTAGCGATCCGGGACACGCAACCGACATTAAGCGCTGCATGATTGGCCTTTTGACACGTGACCTTAACCCTGCGAAACTGCCACCGCCACGTGGCCCCCAACGACCGGAAGCGCGTTTAGTTTCACAGGTACGGGCACTTCCGCCCTCCCAAATTGCACTGTTATTACTTGGATAACACCTAGCAATTATTGGACTAAGTGTGGCTAATTATAGCGCTCATTAACGGCGAGAAGCTTTAGTCAGAGAAATTTCCATTCAATTTGTACCACTTAGATCCAATATCTTTCTGATTTTCTCCACTTTCATCTTTCTTCAGTTCTTGCATTAGCGGTTCTCTGCATTTTCTTCCCAGTTTCTCACTTTTCTTCTTTCCTTCTGGCAATTTTCATTATATGCTCTTCATTATTTTGCTGTCATCCATTCCTGTCTCATCCGTCGTAGTGTTTATGCTCTCACTATTTCACTTATTCCGAATTCTCCATTTCTTGTTTGTGCCTCCAATATTTCTTTTCTGCTGGTGCTGACTGAACTTATATATCGTAACATAAATTTTGTAATGGTTTGCATGTTTAAATCTACAAACTCTCTATTCAAATACCTTTCCTTGAAGGAATTTTATGTTTTTGATTGTCATTTTCTTTTTGATGTTATGCATGCGATATATCATTTTTCCAAAAACCAAACCATTTAGACTAACATGTACTAAGCATAAATAATAGCTATTTATGTTACAAGTACGAAATTAAGGACTTTTCTAGCCAGTTTAGGGCCAAACGAGCCTAGCGAGCGATGCACGTAAATAGGGCGAGTCTAAAAGTTCGCTTTCGTACGAGTTGCACACACAATTTTTATTCTACTGCTTTGCAAGGGTTTCTTTTTTAAATTATAAAATGACATTTTAATCGAGGAAGTCGGGAAAATTCGAGGAGGTCATGATCATACCGCAAAATGAGAGTGTCTATTTTGATTTCGGCCAATAGAAATGGTTGTTAGTTTTCGTTGCTATGGTTATTACCACCGAAAAGTAAAAGTCACTAGTATAAAAAATATGATGTGACACACGCACACAACTTCCTTTTACAGTGATCTTATACCTAGCTTGTTTTTAGCTTCCCTACCACATTATATTTATATAAAAAAAATAAACCCATCTTAGAAGTATTCAAATGGAAAATCACCTATATCACATCAATACACATGAAAAATGAAATAAACGTGAAATGTTTGAAAATAATCGTTTGGCCCGTTTTTTGAGAAAATCGAAAAACGTGAGAAATTACAAGAATAAACACCCCGGTTATATGATTTTCTTCGAAAGCTTATTGTCGCATTTAGATAGTACATAAAACTTATATGTATGTGGTTTCAGCGTCATATTTCCTTTCGTTTTTGAGATATTCTGTTCACACACAGACACACAGACCAACGAGCAAAGCCATGTTTTTTGGGCTCGGGAAACTCTAAAACGTGAAAATCTGTTGAAAACTGAATTTCGAATTTTTTGGGTAAATCCAATATTTCCTTTAATGTAAAAGGAAGTAAAAAGAGGGAGCTGTCGTCCGCTAAACGCTGCCGAAATTGATAGCTTTTCGATGCAGAAGAACAAAAAAAATGTTTTGCCAACAAGTTAAATATACCGGCTGTCCATTCTCAAAGTCGGCAAGGCATGGCATATTTAAAAGTTTCCAAGTTTTAAATTAGTATTTTAAAATAAAAATGGCATCTTTAATCTTATTATTGGTATCATTTGATGTGTAATAATTTTATCTCTCCATTGATAGCATTACCTTCCCTGTAAGTTGAATTGGCGAGCAGGAATCGGCAAAAACGTTCAATACAATGTTAATGGCCTATGTTCGACTTTGAGAACGGACACCCGGTATATTGTACTAATACTCTTTGCAGGCTAATGTTAATACTATGGTCACTTAAAGATTACTTCAAAGGTAATTTAACTCAACTGAAAGTTAAAACCTTGTAAATGGTTAAAATATTGTGCCCCAGCTACGCTTCGCTTCGCTAATTACACGATTTACTTAAAATGAATATAATTTAATGTTACTTTACTTTTTCGTACTTTTTTTAAAATAAAAACGACCTAAGTCTAAAAATTAGTAAAATTTTAAGCAATCCTACAATTTAATCGGTCCAGTATCTTCGGAGGAGATAGCGAGCAAAGATACAAAGAAAGAAACCACCGATTTTATGGTATTGATAATATTTATTAATGATGCGTTAACAGTAATTCGAAGAAGGAAAATCCGCTGAAGAAATTGTACACTATTTTATTTTTTTTGCCTTTAGCTGTCCGAATTTTCATACACTGAGGACTAAAAATAATTTTCACCATAAACTACCATTTTGTTTTATTGAATCGTGGTATCGAAGCGGAAATGGAGGTGGCTTAAGAGTACGAATCACAAAATCTGGTTTGAAATACCAGTAATTCTAAAGACCGTAGAAATATTCTGTTGAGTATATTGCAATTCCCCAATACGGCTTTGGCTATCGTAAGATAAGCAAAATGTTTTGTAAGACATAAAATGCATTAATCTTTAATCATAAAACGATGTAAACATTTAAGTTCTTTATTTTTTCACTTTAATATGGACATCTGAACGACATGAATGTTAGAAAGTACCAGTTCCACTGTGTTCTATATCATATTTATATAAAAGTGAGCAAATCTACGTGCGTGCGTCACGATGTATCGTCCCCAATCGGACTTACTACATTCAAGATTGGGTTTGTTTTTTTCAGCGTCCTCTAACGGCAATGAAACATACTTTGCTGCTACAATACTGCAGAATGATGTGCCACTGTAGAACGACTATTTATTCATTTGAATACATGAATTGATACCAATAATTAATAAAGACGGTAGTACAGAAGAAACATCTAAGGTGGTTGAGGCATGTATATAGAAAGAAGATTGAAAAAACAGGGAGAAGAGTGCTAGGGAAAATAAAAAAGGAGGCCAAGAAGGAACTAGGCAAAAGAAGTAAGAGGCTGTAGAAGAGGAGGAAAGCCAGCCTTACACCGACAAGGTAGAAAGGCGGGATTCAATAAAGATGAATTAAGTTAAGTGAAGTAAACACATTATGCACATAATTAATAACGGCAGACTAAATCATTTCTTTAGGTTGGGTGGCGCAGAGGGGAGATTAAAAAGGTCCGAAAAATAGGTGCACCACCCATCCTGGAAGTAAGGCTTTAAGTATAGCAGAAGAAGAGAAACCCCTTGAGGACGGTCCGTTCTCGTGATGTTTTATAAAGAGATGGTTCCTTCTACTAAAGTAATAGAAACTTTTTTTGAGATGTACGTACATACATAAGTCTACACATTACCCTTTTGCTGTGACGTCAGAAATAACAAAACATAGCGTTTAAAACATATGTCTTATATTGCATTGAAATTTAAAAAGATCATTTAGATCGCAGGTAGTAGACTTTAGAATGAATTTCATCAATCATCATCAAACAGCTATATAGTTGTCCACTGTTGGACGTAAGCCTCCCGTAAAGACTTCCATTTCTCCCTGTCTTGCGCTGCATTTATCCAGTTGGTGCGGATGCGTTTGAGATCATCTGACCATCGCGTGGGCGGTCTGCCTCTGCTGCGGAAAGCATGCTCGCGCGGTCTCCATTCGGATATTTTTTTTGTCCATCTATCATCATTTGTTCTGGCTAGGTGGCCCGCCCAGTTCCACTTGAGACTTGCTATTCTTGTGATCGCATCTGTGACTCCGCTCCTCTTTCTCACCTCTGTATTTGGTACTCTGTCTCTTAGAGATAGACCTAGCATTGCTCTCTCCATGTGTCTCTGAGTTACTCTTACTTTTTTGGCCGTTTGTTTTGTTAAAGTCAGTGTCTCAGCTCCGTATGTTAGTACGGGTAGTATGCACTGGTTGTAAACTTTACTCTTGAGACACATAGGTATATCAGATCTTAAAATGTGTTTTAATTTTCCAAAGGCTGCCCAGGTTAGCCCTATTCTTCTGCCAATCTCACATCTTTGGTTATCTCTTCCCACACGAATTTCATGACCCAGGTATTTGTACGAGTACACTTGTTCAATACTTATTTTGTTGACTACTAGGTTTTCACTGGCAACTAAGTTTGTCATAAGCTTCGTCTTGCTGATATTGATGTTCAGACCGACCCTTTTGGATGCTAGTTCTAGCTCGTGTAGCATCTTTTTTGCCTCATCAAAGTTGTCCGCAATTAGTACTAGGTCGTCAGCGAAACGTAGATGATTGAGCTTTTCGCCATTAATGTTGATGCCTAGATTCTCAATTTCAGTGGATTTGAACATATATTCCAAGAGGGTGGTGAATAATTTGGGAGAGATAACATCGCCTTGACGCACACCCCGTTCTATTTTGAAATCAGAAGTGTCTTCGTGGAGCCTGATAAAAGCGTTTGCGTTTTCATACACATGTTTGATGATGTTGACGTAGCGGTAGTCAATTCTGCAGTCAGCAAGAGCTTTGAGCATACTGTGGTGGTCGACTGTGTCAAACGCTTTTTCGTAGTCTATAAAGACGAGGACTAAGGGCTTATTATACTCTACACATTTTTCAATGAGGATTTTTATTGTGTGGAGGTGATCGTTGGTGCCATACCCCACACGAAAGCCCGCCTGTTCGCGTGGCTGATAAAAGTCCAATTTCGCTGTTATCCGTTTAGTAATGATTCGCATAAATAGTTTATATATTTGGGAGAGCAGGCTGATTGGCCTGTAGTTTTGGATTTGGGCTATGTCTCCTTTCTTGTGTAGCAGTATAATAATGGCCTTATTCCACTGTTCAGGTGTTATAGTGTTCCTTAGGCAAGCGTTATAAAGTTTACACAGTATGTTTAAGAGTCCTGTTCCTCCCATTTTGATGTTTTCGGTGCTGACGTCATCGTCCCCTGGTGACTTGTTGTTTTTCATGTCTCTCAAGCTGTTATTTATTTCATCTAGGGTGATGTCTGGAATATCATCGGATCCTTGGTTTCTGACTTTGGGTATGTCTGCGTTGGTCTCCAGTGTTGTGGGTTTCTTATAGAGTTCGGCGTAAAATTCTCTGGTGATTTTCAAAATGTCTTGTTTATTTGTCGTAGTATATCCGGTCTTGTTGTCTATAATCCTACTTATTTGTATCTTTCCCTCTGACAGTTTTTTCCTTAGTACCTTCATTTCCTTATTTTCCTCTATTACCCTAGCTATTTCTCTTGTATTGTGTGACCTTACGAGGATTCATGTAAACGTGTAAAAGGTAAAGTAAGAAGTAGCTCAAATTTTAGAAAAATTTCATTCAGTAATGAAGTTATCCTGTCTTAAATAATATAAGCTACTTGTTGAATGGTGAATTCTTTTACCTTGATGTAGCTCCTAATGTTATTGAAAGATTTATAAATGCTCCTTGTAGATCTGTAAGCAAGGAAAGATGTTTCTACTTGAAAATTTTGAAAAACATTTATTTGTCAGATTGTCAGATGTTTTTATGACGATGATTAATTTACGAATTTTGTTTGCATTGCCTATGTTTTTTATGAAATAATTGCTTAATTCTGATTTAATTCATAGTAAGAATGATTAAAATGAGTAAAACAAAACATTAAATATGTATTCTTTTTTTTCAATTTTATTATAGATTTATGATTAATTGACCAATTAAAACTATGCATATTTCTATAATTGTCTACATATTTTTTGCATATTTTTACAAATTGCGGTACATATATATGCGCATATTTTGGTAATAATGGGATGCATATATGTATTCCGTTCTCTAGTCATGATCACAAAAACAACGGGCAATGATTGTGATCTAGTGAACAATAATAATAAATCAATTACGTTGGTGGCATATTACTTTTATTTTGTGCTTGCGAAAGTGCCGAGACATAAAGAGCATTTCAGCATTGAAAGATTCGTTGTGGCCGCATTTTCTTAAACATAAAAGAACAAATTCTTATGCCACTAATGTCATTAATTGATTTATCATTTTTACTAGATGACATTGTTTTTGTGATCATGGCTACTTGATAATTGCACGTCTTAATGACAACCAAAAACCCTTGAAGGGAATTTTAAGGTAAACGGTTGCTTTTATGCTTACGAATTAAGTGTTCTTTATTGTAACGCTTTTTAATAGTGCCTCGGTTCCACGAGACTTGTTAAAATTTTCGAGACCGAGACTTGAGCGGTCTCGGTCTCGGTCTCGTCGAGAGTCTCGATTTTTTTTAAACATTTTATTCTTTAAAAAATTACTTATTCTAAGTTATACGGAAAAAGGCAGTTATGTGTACTATTTGCATACCGAGGGCAAGTATTCGCAGGCGCGAGAAATACCTGGTACATTAACAAACAAACAAACATTAAAAATGCTGCACTGACTTGATTTAAAAATTGAATTGGAGGAAGTACCGACTAATGAATCACCTCATTCGCACACAATATGTTCTATTTTAAGATTTGCGATTAGTAGAACGTCATCTACATCGGTATACGAAGCAAGGTCGAATGTTGTAACATCAAATTTTACTTTGCATATTAAAATTTGTTAAGACTCTCGTCGATACCAAGACCGAGACCGAGACCTACAAAAGTTTTCGAGACCGAGACTGAGACTTGACATTTGAACCGAGATCGAGATCGAGACCACTATAGGTCTCGACTCGTCGACACCGAGACTACCCCAGTCTCGGTCTCGTCTCGACGAGACGAAGCACTACTTTTTAATTCCCTTTCGGATAAAAACTAAAATTTAAAAATATCTTACAGATAGCAAAGTTAAAGCTAAAAAAGTTTTCAGAGCCAGGTAAAGTGCTTCTTACAATTAAGTCTAGCTTACGAAAAAATGTTCATTAGTGCACTATATAATAGTAAGCTTGTGTAACAAAATTGAAAAATATGTCTTTACATTTGTGGAAATTTTAAAAATAAGAAGTAAAAAATTAGCTTAAAGGCCTATAACTTCTTACTGGAGGGATTTTGTACTAAGGTATATTAGGTTTAATCGATTTATTCTAACCTAAGGGACGAATGACCAATCGGTGTCTCATTCTTTTTGAGACACCCTGTATATAGAGTGTGTCCCAGGATTGAGATGGACTAAAAATGTTTGAATTTTATTTTAAGATTGCGGGATTAGGTCCTGCTTGGTCTGAAGTGAATTTTAGTCCATCTCACCTCTTGTAACATCAATCCTGGGACACACTGCATAATAATAGATTCTACATTCAGAATAAAATAGATTATACTTGAAGTAATGTTAATTTATTTTTTTCTTAATCCGATTACAGTCAGATCTGCTATCTTTGGGCTTGGGCATCCCCCATTTAAAATAACACCTGGAAAACCCTATATTTGGCCAAACTGCCTTAGTTGCAGAAGTCACAAATGTGGTAAATAAAAAGTTACCTGTTTTATATAAAATAATTACGTCCAGCGGAGGTAGGTATAGATTTTAATTTTTTAGCAGCAGTGCGTTGATCTAAAGATTCACGCAACACCGACGCAAAGCCAATTAACAGCATATCATAATTCAGGATAAATATCAACCGAAAATTAACCCCACATTATGCACGTGATGACTGCGGAGTGTCCGTGTCCGACTTCGAAAAATACGAGTAAAAACGTCGGGTAGCGTAGAAGAGTGTACGTAATACTTAGCATTATCCATAAGTGACGTCACATATATGATGTTCGTGCTTTGGAGTGCACTAGACTTTAAAACTTATGGGGAAAGAATTTGATTATATAAAAATGTCTTGTATCATAATGAATTTTATTTTTTATACAAATAAATATGAATAAGTATATTGCTGGTGAACACAATAATGAGCAAACTGTTGAAGGTAGCCACACTGACGTGGTCGACTGTAAAGTGGATAGAATAACAAATTAAAACAACAATGGCACCGATCGAAATCGCACTATCTAGACATTATCTAAAATGACGTTGTGTATCTAAATGTGGAGGGCTTCATTCTTTTTGCGATTGCAACAAACTAGAAAAATACTTTCCGATTGTTTTAATTACTGATAATTGATGAACTTGATAATTCTCAATGATTTTTAAAGTAATGGAAAGCTTTTTCTTTCTACATTCAGAGGATGTCAAACTAATCTCCAAATTATTTTTAACGAATGCTAAAGGCATTGTTTAAGCAAAGCGCAACGGGAAAGTGCGGTATAAATTTCAACATCGAGGTATTTTAAAAAAGAGTGCACATAAATGCACACTTCTCGTCTATGAAATGTGTAGAAAATACGATATATTTTCCTCTGCGTGTTTTGAGTTATACGCGTGTTGCTCCTCGTTAATCACTGATTTGCACCACGTACACCAGGAAATAAAGAGATGACGTCCGGAAGAATTGAGAGAAAACTCACCTTTGGTGAGAACACTACAAGAGATATATTTTCCAAAAACTCCCCGACCCTGCCCCTGTGGTTACCTTTCAGTACCTTTTAGAACTTCACCTACGCAGATTTTAGAATACTGCTTTATATCTCGGTGACCAATGGTCGTAACAATGTATTTTTTTAATTTATAGTACAATATTGTCATAGAAAAATATTTTTATTTAAGTTTGCACTAATGTTCACAGACTTTGAAGGAATCAAAACATCGCTATTTTACTTTTAAAATTAAAACTTAGTTTTATCCTTGTAGCTTGTTTAACAATAACAAAACAAGTTAAAATACCATCGATTTTTAATTATTTACAGTATATACAGTCGAAATCTACAATACATACAGAGTCACTCGCCAAAAGAAAAGTCATTTTCTTCCAGAAAGGCAAGTGAATGGTGACATGACAATCTATTGCAGTGCTCACACATTGCGGAGTAATTCAAGCCCACTTTTTTGTATCCAGAATTATTTCCCCATTCTGACCTTTATCTGCAAGATACTAGGTATATTCTTCGTTTTTACATCATTTAGGTATTCCATTTTCTATCTTCATTCAGTTGCTAGAAGTTTATTTCTTGGATACGACGACGTTTATACTTGCAAATAAATTCTCAAACGATGTTGATGAGATGAGCTTTATGTGTGTGGAAGTTTCGCCAAGACAAAATTTGAACTTAATGCTGAGCTTTAATTGGGACTGGCAAGCGGAAATAGCGAGCTTCGTTTAAATTGGCGTATTTACTCATGCCATATACAAAAAAGAATAAACATTTCCTCACTGGTAAACACTTCTTCTCGAGGAATTCCTGTTGAATAAAAATGTTCGCTTGGTTCCCAGCTTCAGGTGAGGATTTTATCAATTCAGTGGCGTTGCGTGTGCTGGGTTGGAAAACTCAAAGCCATTGAACGAAAGTTGCTACTTCCGTTCACAACCCTAACCTAAGTCAGCATAAAGATAAAGTTTTTACGAAACTCCTACATCAAACACATACACATCACAGGCGTCTCATCATTCATCAACATCGTCTGAGAGATTATATATGCATGTTTAAATATCGCTAGAAAATAAACTTTTAGCAATGATTATAAAAGATAGAATACATAAAAATCTGTGAACATTAGAGCAAACTTAAATAAAAATACTTTTTTCCATAGCATTTGTTAAAGTGTGCTTTAATCGACTCAAAACAAAAGGTCAAGCGTTACTTTAACAGCAAGGGTAGATAAAGTAGCACTTTAACATCAAGGGTAGATAAAGTAATTTATTTTTTTCTATAGCACATGTTAAAATGTGCTTTTATCAACTCAAAACAAAAGATCAAGTTTTACTTTAAAAGCAAGGGTAGATAAAGTAGCACTTTAACATCAAGGATAGATAAAGTAATTTAATTTTCTAACTTTTGTTTAAATTAAATATGACAGCTTCGTATTATCGTAGCAACCCAATTTAGCTACTGACATTTGGAAATGTGATTGACTGTCCTTATTTTCTTTTGAAATTGTTAAAATTCATGCTATAGAAAAAAATATTGTATTATACACGACGATAACGTTATTTCTATCCACTCTTGAATCATTAACGTCTCGACTTCGTCTCGACGTTAAAGGATTCACTCGTAGATAAAATTTAACTTTATCGTCTTGTATAATAAATTACTATTTCTAACTTTTATTTAAATTAAATATTACAGCTTTGTATTATCGTGGCAACCCAATCTAGCTACTGAAATTTTCAAATGTGATTGAATTTCCTTATTTTCTTTTGAAATTGTTAAAGTTCTTGCTATAGAAAAAAAATGTGTTATACAAGACGATAAAGTTATTACTATCCACTCTTGAACCATTAATGTCTGGACTTCGTCTCGACGTTAAACGATTCACTCATGGATAAAATGTAACTTTATCGTCTTGTATAATAATAGTAATTTATTATACAAGACGATAAAGTTAAATTTTATCCACGAGTGAATCGTTTAACGTCGAGACGAAGTCGAGACGTTAATGATTCAAGAGTGGATAGAAATAACTTTATCGTCGTGTATAATACAATATTTTTTTCTATAGCAAGAACTTTAACAATTTCAAAAGAAAATAGTGACAGTCAATCACATTTCAAAATGTCAGTAGCTAGATTGGATTGCTACGATAATAGGAAGCTGTCATATTTAATTTAAACAAAAGTTAGAAAATTAAATTACTTTATCTATCCTTGATGTTAAAGTGCTACTTTATCTACCCTTGCTGTTAAAGTAAAACTTGACCTTTTGTTTTGAGTTGATAAAAGCACACTTTAACATGTGCTATAGAAAAAATATTATTATTTTCACTAAAGTTTTATTTTCTATGGAGTTTTTCTGCAGATTCGTCAACGCCATTAGAAGAATATAATGAAAATTGCGACTGCTGTAATTATTAATTAAGTTACATCGTACCGAATCAACGTCGTATATAAAGGGTGGCGCAATGGGTATTGGCGGTTTTTAAAGCGTTATTATGGATATACTAATGAAACTACCAAGGTCTAAAACATAAATTTTTGTTGCACATATAATGCAGTTTTACAACAAAAATTATTGTTTGAAAATAACGTTATTTAAATGGCCACCACGTTTTTCTAAACTTCTTCGTATAATGTTCAATTGCTACTGCTTGACGCTTTGACGCAATTTTGTTGT
Organism: Agriotes lineatus; assembly: GCA_940337035.1. Classification (NCBI taxonomy): domain Eukaryota; kingdom Metazoa; phylum Arthropoda; class Insecta; order Coleoptera; family Elateridae; genus Agriotes; species Agriotes lineatus. Next base: position 34,592 of record CALNHX010002934.1, on the reverse strand, counting down.
GGGTTACAAGGTTTCTTGATCACCCCGCATTTACAAGCTTATACTTTTACATTTCTCATTGGTTTTTAAACCAGTGGAAAGCTTATTCATTCTAGAATCTCTAATTAGCTTTAATAAGTGCTACAGACTTTGTTTAAACAAAGCATACCGGAAAAGCGCAGTATAAATTTCAGCATCGAGGTATTTGGAAATCTATTGCACACAAATGCATACCTCTAGCGTATGAAATGTGTAGAAAAGAATGAAGAAATTTTTCTAAAACCTTTACTGCTTTATTATAATAAAAAATACAATTATTGATTTTCCGTGCGTGTTTTGAGCTGTACATGTGTTGCTCCTTGCTGATCATTGATTTGCACCTCGTAGTTCAGGAAATAAAGGGATGGCGTCGGGAATAGTTAGGAGAAAACTGAACTTATTGTTAGACCACTACAATAGATATATTTTCTTAAAACTCCCCGCCCCCTCCCCTGTGGTTCCCTCACAGAGCCTCTTGGAACTTCACATTCGCAAATGTTATAAAACTGCTTTATATCTCGGTAACCAATGGTCGTAACGTTGTAATTTTGTTGGCTTTATCCTAAAAGAATGTCATGGAAATAGTAATTTATTATACAAGACGATAAAGTTAAATTTTATCCACGAGTGAATCGTTTAACATCGAGACGAGTCTATAGCAAAAACTTTAACAATTTCAAAAGAAAATAAGGACAGTCAATCACATGTCAAAATGTCAGTAGCTAGATTGGGTTGCTACGATAATACCAAGCTGTCATATTTCATTTAAACAAAAGTTAGAAAATTAAATTACTTTTTTGTATTCGCTCCCCAAACTGGTTACTTTGGAAACTGTCTAGGATCCTCAAAATGGCCATTTAGAGGCCTTGTACTTAAAGTCGTCATGGCAACATTTTAGCGGACTCAAACATTAGTTGCCATGACGACTTTAAGTACAATGCCTCTAAATGGCAATTTTGAGAATCCTAGACAGTTTCCAAAGTAACCAGTTTGGGGAGCGAAAAATACATTTTCGCGCGGCCTCCTAATATAATGCCGCGTTAATGGTAATTGAAACTTCATATTATAATGTTTGGAGAGCTAATACAAAAAAAACGTTGTATGCAACACGTCCTCAAATGGCTTTAGAGGACTCATCTTCATATAACGGACTCGTCCCCTAAAGCCTTGCTTTGAGGACTAGTTACATAAAGTACTATTATCTATCCTTGATGTTAAAGTGCTACTTTATCTACCCTTGCTGTTAAAGTAAAACTTGACCTTTTGTTTTGAGTTGATTAATTTACACTTTAACATGTGCTATAGAAAAATAGTAATTTAATTGCCTAACAATAACCACCCAACATACTGGTATATGACGTAATTGGTAACTTCAAAGCAAACTACCTTTCGTATTCGTCATTAATAAAATTTGCCTAGAATCTAACCTCTTTCAGAATGGCCGACAATGTAGCCGCAGATGAGAATTCCACACAACAAAATCGATATAAACGTAAGCGAAAGGAGAATTTTTTGAAACGTGCCAGAAAATACGGCAAAAAGGGAAGTTATGGCCGTGGAAGCGAACTTGATTCGGAAACCTACCAATATTTTGTACGAATTTTGGAGGTGTACAAAGAGGGCTTTCCTTCAGAGGAAGAAAAATGTAAGTTACTTGCTATTTAGAAAACTTAAAGCAACTCAATGAATAATATTCTACGTTCTGGCTGATATTTTTGTGAAATTACTGTATTAATTTTATGGTAACATGTGATTTTGGGGAAACATAACCTAAGACTTTTTATTGTCAAAAACGTTTAAGCGTTTATTTTCAGCTATATTCGTAAATAACGTCTTTCAACAAACGGAGAAGGAAGAAATAAACTACTCCAGCAACCAGATAGGATGCCGTGTTATACAAATGCTGTTGCCGTTTGCAAGCAGCCAGTGGCTAGAAAGATACATGAATGCATTTTCATCAAATGTGCGTCCCTTGTGCAGCGATCGATTTGCAAGTCACGTTATGCAGACTCTTTTGGAGGTGGCATGCAAGAAATCCAAACAAGAAGACATAATCGAAGATTTTAAGGAAAAATGCCTAAATTTTACATTGAAAATAAGTAAATTCCTGCTCAATAACCTGGAAGATTACGTGTGGGACACCTATGGCAACCACATTATAAGGACGGTCTTTCGAAGTCTTGCACAATTACCCTTAGAAGATGAAAAGCAACAAAAGCCTATACCAAGTAACGTTGAGGACAGTGAATCTGCAGAAGTGCCGGAAGAGTATGCAGAAGTTATAAAGGATTATGCGCAACGGTTAATAACGTGGCCACAATTTAAGGATATGCCATATTCGGAAATAACTTCAGGTGCATTGCAAATACTATTAAAAGCTTTAGTGAAGGTAGATAAGAAGCAGTTGAAAGCATACATCAAAAAGCTAATAAATGAATCCTTTGCAAGTGATACAGAGCAAATTGAAGAGAGCGAAGGGAAGCAAATGGTTCAAGCAAATAAACTTCCCGATGTGTTCATGTCCAAGCCTGCAATTATGTTAATGGAAACTGCTTTAGAAGTGGCACCTTCAAAATTGTACACTCACATATATGCCAAATGCTTTATTAATCACTTGCCTGCATTGGCAAAAACACGAAATACAAATTTTCCTGTGCAAAAGTTACTCAATCATTGCAAAGAAAAGTTAGAAGTAAGTCGGTTGGTTAATTTAATTTGTTATTTTCTTTTAAATTATCTGAATAATCATTTTTATCCGGCTATTCGATTCAGTTAAGATTGTGTCTGATTTTGGTTGATTGGATAATTAAGACTTGCTTTTGTTAATTTATAATTTATAACCGGATAACAAGATAGAAATGTTAAATATCCACAGTACATAATGATCATTAATCCCAGACTTTTTAGTTTGAAGCAATGTTTGACGAGTTAGCAGATCATTTCCACGACATTTTCGAAGCAGGCCATTCTGGAGTTATCTTGTCACTAGGGCAGGCATGCAAACGATTATCAGCAAAGCAAGGCAGTTTCGTTCAAGTACGTACATTAATCATGACCGTTAATAGCTCACTGTTGTTTTATACTATTACAGAATATAATGAAGGCCTTTAACTGCTACGAACCAGAAGAAAACCAGGCTAATATCGTCATGTGTTTATGTAAATTTGTGAAATTCGAAGATTTGGAACACGAAAAGAGCCAAGATTTACAGTTTGCAAGGTTAAACTTGCATGGAACGTTGCTCGTTCAGCTCATGCTGGAATTCAATAAACCAATTAAGATTGTCAATAGCATACTTAATTTGGACACGGCGGATTTAAAAAATATATTTTGTAATAGGAACGGATGCCACATAGCTGATTCGTACGTGAAGGGTCAGTTTGTTGGAGAGAAGAGTAGGGAAAAATTACTGAGGAAAATGCAGGTGGGTATTTAAATCTCCATATAGGGAATAGTCTACAAATATTTACGTTGTAGGGTACTTACCAGGACTTGGCAAGTTCGAGGTATGGATCACGCAGCTTCGACGCCATGTGGAATGTCGCTAGTCTGAAATACAGAGGGATCATCATGGGCGAACTGGCTCACAAAGATGCGGCCTGGTCAAATTCGGAATTTGGTAAAATTATCGCAAACAAAGTACATTTGTTTGTATACAAACGCAATAAGGAGGAGTGGCAGAAGTCGTTCGATCAGGGTTCCAAAAAGCAAGCCCTCTTTGCTGATATTATAGGTTCATAGCGAGCGGTATTAGTGTTACACGTATTCCTTGTTTATATATTTTTGTAAAAATAATGAAATAAAAGTATTAAAAAGGTGGTTTTTATTGATTGTATAAAAGGGAAATGGGTTCTAGTATGATTCCAGATCTAATACTAGATTAATGAATGTTATCTACATTTCCCAGAAGTTACGTAGATACCTATTATAAAATATTAAATGGAAACATTCTAAACGCCAAATGCCGTTATCCTGCAAATTGTTTGCAAGAAAGACACTTAAATATCTGAGTGTTTTGAAAGATAATTAGCTATTTAGATTGGATTTTGAGATACCTATTTAAAAGTTGTAGCACAGTTGAGTTGATTACGGCTTATTGTGCATGCTCGGATTAAAATATTGTAAACTTGTAGTGATATTATTTCCGAACGATATTTCAAACAAAAATCAATACAGAAAATCTTTAGATCTGGCTGAATATTGTATAAAACGAACCAATTTTAACTAAGAATTTAATTATTTAAAAAAATATTTAAACTGACTTACCACAATCATTAAGGCTTCATCTTGAACTTGACGTTTTTTCACAGCACATAGTTAAAATTGCAATGGAATTTTGCAGTAGTTTTTTTGGGTATTTAGTATCCACAAAATTCATATAAACGTCGAAAATCGCGTTTGTCAAAAACGTCACCGACAACCGGCACGCCCAGTGGTTCTCAAAGTGTTCTGTGTACGCAAGTTCCCAACAGTTGGCCCTATTGACCGGTATATCACGGATAAATGAACATCTCTTCAAATAGAAGCTGGTTAACTTTAATGACTGTGTAGTATTTTCGATATAAATTCGCAATCTCTCCATCTACTAAGCGCAAGTGGTCAGTGGTAAAAAAAATCTAAAATGGAACCTTCGTGGTTAATACAATATCAAGGTCAATGTTCATACCAAGATAATATCAACATTTGGGTATATAGATCAGTCTTGGTCTTATTTTATTTTTGGGACAACACCAAGACCAAAACAATATCGAAATTTGAAAACCAAGACTAATCCAAGACAAAACTCGATTTCTCAGGGCAAAGCAAGACTGATATCAATAATAGTCAAACCAACACAATACCAAAGTTAGCTAATAAACTATCCATGGACAATACCAATATTGTTCTGAAATTGCTAAGTCTGCCACTGTAAGTGGTAGCACTGTTGAAGCACACGCTTTCAAGAACTAATGAAAAGTTTTTGATTGTTGTTTGTTTGTTATGGACAAGGCTTAGGCATGCAGAGTACCTTAGACATCAACTACTATGATCATATAGTCAAAGTCTTACTTAAAATTTTGCCGAGATTAAAGAGTCTCAACTCTAGCAAGGAATCTTTTACATGCCACACATCGTAGTAAAATATAACCAACTGCTTTACATCACTTCCGAATGATGGCATTGTATAGAGATTTTCATTCCCATTTTTTTTATTTTTAAAAACTTCACCGGGACAGGGAATCGAACTCTCAACCCTTAGATCAGTAGTCGGAATGCTTAACCACCGAGCTACCGAGCTCGGCGAAGAAAAGTTAATACTGCTAAATTGTACATCTGCTCCTTCCGAATTATGTTAAAAGTAATAAAACATACGTACTGTTAACCATAAATATAAAAAGATAACACTTTATAAATATGTATACTAAAGACTTCGCGACAAGATGCACCACCATGACTGAACTTTCGTGGTCAAGACAATATCATATTAATCGTCACACCAAAGAAAATACCAACATTTAGGTATTAGGACTAGTATTGGTCTAATCGTATCTTCGAGACAACACTCGCAATACCAAAACAATATCAAGATTTGGAAACCATGGTTTTTCAGGACCAACCCAATACAATACTTGATTTCTGTTTTTAAAGCAACACCGAGATCAATAATCGTAGACCACGACAATGCCAACTTTAGGAAACAAACTATTTTTGGTTTTGTGTTGAATTTAGACAAAGATTCAATGCTAAAATAAAACTAGATTTGTGCACAATAACTACAGTTCTGTGTTGACTTTTAAGACAAAACCTGAGACCTAGACAATATCAAGAATTATATACCAATATTGCTCTCGATTTGCTTTGGTTTTCGATGTAGAAATGCTAATAACTAAAGAAATTACTGAGTCTGCCATTTTAAGTGTACCTGATTTTAACAAACGAAGAAAATTTAATATTTCTAAATCGAACAGCTTCATCTTGCGAATTAATTTAAAACTAATAATACGTTTTGTTTATCATAACATAAAGGAAAAATTCGTTATAAATAAGTATGTACATTATAGATTTTGCTACAAAGTGCAAGACCAAAGACTGAATCTTCATAATCAAGACAATATCAAGGTCATTGGTCACACCAAGACAATATCAACATTTGCGTATGCACACTAGTCGTGATCTTAGCTTTCAAGGTAGCACCCAAGACCAAAACAATATCAAGATTTGGAAACGTTTTAAGACCAGTTGAAAGCAAGACTTGATTTCTGAGTCCAAACCAAATCGAGATTGAAATGGGCAGCTGGTCGCCCTTGCCTTGATTGCTTATATTCATGTTTAAGAATTTAGACAGTTTGCGGTTTTACTGTTAATGAGGTTTAGGTTTTGTAATCTAGCATAACAAAAATGTGTATGTGTGTGTCCGTTCAGCGACCCATTGGGATCTTTCGAACATTGTGGGTCTGCGGGAAATAGAGCTAGCAGCCAGCGGGCCTTGCTCCAGCTGCATGTTGGTGAACAGCTGTTAGTGCATTGTGCCTGGAGCAAGTTAAAATAGTTAAGAAAGCCTTGCAGTGTTAAAGTTTGCTGCATAAGTTCGTATGTAGTAAGTCGTGTTTGCATGTCTAGCAGAGGCCACATGAATTATATACAGGGTAAGTACCTACACATAGCTACACTCTAAATGCGTTTCGAGAGTTTCGTGACGTCAGCCGTCATCGCAGCACAAGTGTATTGACATATTGTGTTGCCCCGTCCAGGTCGATCACGACATAGCTCTCAGGAAATTCAATGCTCTCCTCTTCGCGTGCGAGTTAAACATTCCCTCTTGCTATAATCTATTGTTTAGGACCTTAATGACTAACTAACTATTTTTGCATAGTTCCTAATATGTGCTTGCAATTATGTTTATAATGAATGTCAAAACTGAAATTTAATTTTTAAGTACACTTATAATCGCATTCATAAATTAGAAACTATTCCATAGCCGACGGGAGACTAAAAGACTTTCAAATCACCCGTTATATTATCCATATATATTACGAACAATAAAGGGCTTAGGCTGTCCGCTTCCCATATGGAATTCCGCTACGGTTTTTCGCGTATTCATTTATTGTGACGTTTATTTTGATAACAACTATTAACATTGACAGGCGGCGGTTTTCCTTTACTTTATGGACTAGCTCATAAAGTGGCATTTTGTGTAATACTATAATTAAGTGTTGATGGAAAAGTCGAACATAATAGCTATATAGTAGTTTATGTAACAAGTACGTAATCTAAGACGTTATTGGGCTAGGCTAAGGCAAAGCGAGCAAAGCGTGCTCGGCAAATGAAGAGAACGAGTCTGATTGTTCGAATTGCATACGAAGCTTTATATATGACTATTAAAATCGATCCAGTTCTATAGACTAGGATTTACCACGTCTGCTTAGCATTCGGGAGGCCACGGGTTTGGTTCCCCTGGCCGTCTGCTCTGATTCAGGTTTTTAGGTGGTTTTTCTGAGTCAACAGAGTACCTTCTCTGAGAAGAATGTTGGGGCAGTACTTCTCCACCTTTCCTGGCTTCTCTTCCATTCTCCACCCCTCCTTTCTCTCATCAATCCTATAATTCCCGTTCTTGGCTAAAGAGGGACGCAAGGTCCCTATAGCAGCCCGCCCCAGTTGGAGAAATTGAAATTACCTTGAACCTTTATTATTTTTTTTAATCGAAAAAATCGAGATTATAAATGACGCTTTTTGTGCGACAAGAAAAACTTGACATTGATTGGTCATGGGCAAACTTGATGTCACAAATTTGTGAACAAAGAAGTAGTAATAGAACATAAGGGACTTCGGTAGGCGAGCGGCGATCGCAACGGCAGAGATAACAGTGAAAATCATGGAGCGGTTGAGAGTTCAACTCCCGGCACGGGCGGTCTAGATTTTCACTTAATTAAGGTTTAGGTTTAAGTGACGCCCGCGCCTCCTGAAGTAATGCGTGGGCGGTTCCGGGGGGGCAACGATAGTCGTTAGGGAAAAAATAGTAATAGAACATAAACAAATGCAATGGTACATACATCTGAACCGAACGAATGGCACCAAATACCTCACAAAAATATTAAAAATGAGGAAAGATGGTAAAAGAGCAAAAGTGAGACCTCAGAAGGGATGGGAAGAGAACATACATTTCCGAAAAAAGAAGAAAAAATATAAATCTGGTTCAATAGGTACCCCAACACTATGAAGGTATAATGGAAGTAGAGGAAGTAAGTGCATAAACGTAAGTAACAGATTCTCCATATTTCGGTCCATATATAAATTTTAAGCCTTCACTGAATAGGTACACACAGGAAATGAGAAGTCCAATTCTTCCGAATAGTAAAAAGTGGCTAATTACAATCTATTTCATGTTTTCTCAAAATCGCATATAAATATGTGCAGAAGGCACATATTATCAAGCGTAAGAGCAAACTGAAAAGGTTATGATTGATACTAAGGTAGAACATGTGTTATATGGACAATATTGTGATTGGAAAAGGTGCTTCTTTTGATGTGTCAAAATATGATATTTATTAATATGATAATTCAGTAATCAAGTTTGTACAATAATTATAAAACAATAAGTTTAATTATAAATAATAATTAAAGTACGTTTTTTTCCTATAAAAATTTTCAAGGTCAAAGAATTTAGGGTTTATGTTGGCATAACTAGGATTCCTTTAAAAAATATATGTTGGTAAAATTTGTTTTAGTAACTTTATAGAACTAAAAATTGGTGGGAAATTTAAAATCTGGCATTAAAGTTGTATGAACTTCAAAAGCTCTTGCTAATCTTTCGTAAACGTCTTCTTCTGGTGTGTTAGGATGCAGATCCAACAATTCCTCTGCACACTTCGGAAATGCTTATTTGACATTTAATTTTAAAAGATTCCGCTTTTTACGCGTATTCAGTTTCAAAAAAGAAAAGCTGACGATTTAATTTTAAATGTCAAAATGACACAAGTAGTTTAGAGAAAAACCTGACGAAAATTTATTTTCTAATAATTTAAAAAAAGCAGTTTTGCCAGTTTTATCTTGACCTTGAAAATTTTTATAGGAAAAAACGTACTTTACTTGTCTTCTAGAGGCACAATCAAAAACGTTTTGTGGTAGGTTCCAAATCTGGTATAAAAAGTTTTAATCATTAGAGTTAACAACCCATAATTATCGCTTTATTATTTTGGCTGATATTGATGTACCTACTCTTGAGTTGCTTTGAGTACTCATGCTGGTAATTTTGGAGTTGTTTGGGGCATCCTAATTCGAGACTTTGGTAAGAATCTGGTGAAGATTAGTACCTGGAAGGGCTTATTTGGATGCAATACGAGTTACTTTGAAGTACCCTGCAGCTAACAAAGGAGGCTTTGTTACTGCCGTAGAAGCTTGAAGCCATCTCGGGTTGCATCCCATTGTTGGTGACTTCTGAAGAAGTCGAAAGAAGCTGATTCTACTAGACGGAAAGTTGCACTAGCCGCAGGAGTCCTGCTGTGGTTTGCTTTATTTGTATCCAGATAGCCCGTCGTGCTGACCGCCATGAGTTGATCTAAGTGGCTGGAATTGGAAGCTTTTGTTGTCATGGAATCTAGAAGGTTTGCTTTAATTACATGTTCAATATACAGGGTGTTTGGTTCACCGACGTATATCCGAAAGGAGGTGGTAGGTGAGTCGGTTTGGAACTTATTTAACCAAAAATACCTTTATACAAAGTGTTACGGTTTCTGAGATAAAGCCAACTTTGTGATTTTATTAAATTACTGCAGTTTTAGTATGATTAATTTTAATTAGACGAAGAATTTTTTGAACACCAAGAAAAGCATTAGCAGCAATAATTGTTATGTATAAGTCAAAAATGAGAAGGTAAAGTATATTAATTATCTAGCACTTTACCTTAATTTAAAACTCTAGTATTCAAAGCTGAATAGTTGCCAATGAAGATACATGATTTCAGAGACTTTCACGGTCATTGTCATTATGTACTGAAGAACTTCTGAGATTGGGCGACGTATTGTTGATCTAGAAGAATTCAGCTTGAAAGGAGCTTCATGCTTCACCAGGAGAAAAACAAAGAGTAATTCTACTCAACGTATAAACCACGCCAGCGAAGTAGCTTTTTTGCAAGGGTAGGAAATAGAGATGCACCGTAATTTAACACGTCAATCATGGCAGAAGCAAAACCCTTCTACGAGTCGAAAAGAAGAAAGCGTAACTTATACTTTCAAAAATTCTTCCACTTGTAGATGCAGACGCAGTATAAACTTCTTAAATTATTAGCATTTCTTATGAAGTGGTCATTTATCTGCAATATATTGGTTTATTAGAAGTAAAACAAGCACGTGATCAATAATCGTGTTTATCAACGAAAATAATACAGCATAATTTCCTACAAGTAAATAATTATCCGACTGAAAACATGAATAACAATGTTTACTTATGTCTAGTAACTACCACGTAACAACAAAAGTCATTTACAGCAGTATGCAAAGCGCGGATAAACCGTAAATTAGACTAGAATCGAGTAAACAAACTGCTGACATAACTAATTACATCAACATCTACGAGTGTAGGTACATTTAATGATAGTCTTTGGTTTACAGGAACAATTAGGTAATAAACGACGATATTAAAGAGTTGACATGCGAGGAACAAAGAAAGAGAGAACCGTAACGTTATGAACGACTTATTTTCTACTTCTTCGAAATTTCCTTGCATGTCACTTCTTGAACTTGACTTGCTCAACGGGATTAACGTGCGCTTGCAGGGTGGGTCCTGTGGTGCTGGGGGTGGCGGCCCGCATCGGCCTGACTTTGTCTTTGGCGCAGACCTGGTGGTGGGTCTCCCAGTCTTTGTGTTGACAAAATGGGCCGCAGTATCGGGCCACGTTGCAGCCCGAACAGGTTTCGTGAGCTTTTCTTCCGCAGTTCCAGCAAGACTAAGAAAGACAAAGATAATTAATAATGGTAAGACTATTAGAAGTTAATCTCAACGTTAGTCTTGCTCTTGCCTTAATTTTGAGACCAAATCTAAGTCCAAGACAATATCAAGATCAGTTCGGTCACACCGAGACAATATCAAGATTTGGGTATAACTAAAGGGTGATCTTAGTTTGGTCTTTTCTTCGAGATAACATCTAAGACCAAACAATGTCAAGATTTAGAAATACTTTTCAAGCCATTCTAAAATAAGACTCATATTCTGAGACTAAATCAAGACCGTGATCAATAATAGATACTAATAACAATGCAATACCAAAATGTGCCTAAAAACTATTCTTGCCTTTGTCTTAATTTTTGAAACAATACTCAAAATCAAGATAAAACGAGATTTGTGTATTTTTTACTAGAGTTCGTATTGTCTTAATTTTTGAGACAATACCCAAGATCTAGACAATACCAAGATGGATACACTAATGTTACTATTGATTTGCCTTGAGTTTCGGAAAAGACACCGAAACCACTGAGTCTTTAAAGTAAACGCAGAACCAAGATTAGTAATTACAAGGCTGACAATACCAATATTTCATACTTGGACTAGTCTTGGTTTACGAGACAATACCTAAAATACTGCGATCACTACTTACAAAACTAAGATATAAAGAACAGCAACTTTTGGGTACACAGACTAGTTTTGGTATGGCTTTGATGTTTGAGTAAAAGCCGAAGACCAAGACTAACTTTTGTCAGAACATTTTCAAATTATACGAATGTGCGACTTTTGGAGTATTTTTCTAAGATTACGACCCCGCTTGTATATAGATTTCGTGTCATATTTTTATGATCGATTTTGTATCGAGTTTTGTGCAGGTTAATGGTTCATAGCATTACGCAGCTGTATCCGTCGCCGTGAAATCTGAAAGACACTCCTTTTTGTAGCGTCGCTTATATTCGTTGGCACGTTAGGTTCCACTATCGATGTAGTAGGCAAAAGTTTTTCTAGATCTAGAATGTTCTGCGGGCTAGACCGCCCGCAGGAGCGAGCGAGACGGCATGCTGTAGTCGCCTTGTGGATGGTTGTAGGCTTGTAGGTGTTCGGTGCGCGTTGCAGACACGCTCCCCGTGCGTCTCGTTTTGTGGAGTGGATGGGGTTAGCGTGGCGTGTTTCGAGGAGTGTGTTCCAAGTCGCGAAGCGTGTAAGTTGTGTGTTGGTGATGCCCCGTTTTTTGGACAAACGCTTCTCGGTTTATCGTCGCCCGTCAGCTAAAATATCACTACTGTGTGTGTGTGGGATCCAAATCAAGCGGGAGCGTGCCCCTGGTCACCTTTCTCATGCGGACCCGTCGTCATTCGAGGCCGCATGTGAGTTCTGTGAAGGAATCATTGGGTACTCTTCATCAACGCCTACGCCCGTTGGAGCATCTTGCCCTGTTCCGCATGCCTTGTGACATCGCCGTGCCGCACACTGGACCCGTCCGACCGTCAAAGGTGAAGCTAACAAGGTATTTTGTGTACTATTTAATGGCAGCTACCTTATTTCGCGCACTAATTAGCGCTAGCAACCCTATTTGTGTACTATTCAATGGCAGCAATCATTTCTCACGCACTCATTAATGCCAGTTATCATATTTTGGACGCTAGCTAACGTCAGCAATCATATTTTGTGTACTATTTAATGGCAGCTCTCTCATTTCTCACACTAATTAAAGCTAGCGGCCATATTTGTGTACTATTCAATGGCAGCAATCATTTCTCACGCACTCATTAATGCCAGTAATCATATTTTGTACGCTAATTAACTTCAACAATCATATTTTGTGCACTAAATAATGTCATCCATCATATTCTGCATAATAATTAAAACCAGTAATCATATTTCATGTACTAGTGAATGTTTGTAACCGTATTTTGTGTGCTGTCGAGTGGCAGCAACCTTATCGGAGTACTAATTAATACCAGCAACCCTATTTTGTGTACTAATGACTCTACAGAACTATATTTGTGTGTCAGAACAATATACCTATCTGTTAAATGCTATCGTTGTATGTTATTTGTGTGTTGCATGCCGAGTTTCAGGTTAAGCAGTCTGCAGTGCAGCAAAGCCCGGACGAAGTTGAGAGCGTCAAAGGTAGGTTCGAGCGTTCCAGTTACTGGTTCCGGGGAATCACAAGGCTGCACGCATATCCTACCCCGTTTGGCTTTCGGAGTTCTGTCAAACGTGGTTTCAAATACCGAATCCCGTGGCGCCCTATTTTTTGTAAAATCCTGTGTATGTCGCCGCACTTGTCTCTATGGCGTCCCGTTTATAGGACCACGCCCATTTTCCTGGGCGCATCAAGCCGTGGCTATTAGCCTGTTCTCGAAAATTCTAGGGCAAGTAGTGGCGTTTCTCGGACGTGAAAAGTTAAGTAGCACTCTCGTACTCCGAGGCGTCGTAAAAACAGTTTTATATCGTAACACGTACACCCAAAAAAGTACCTAGATTTGCATGCCAAAACTAGTCTTGCATTTTCAATAAAAGACCCAAGAAGTCTACTGCACATTTACGACCACAATGATATTGAGATCACGGACAAAATACCAATATAACATCGACGCGTTTGTTTTGAATTTCAAAATCATACCGAAGACTAAATGCAACAAGAATATTTAATAGATATGAGTGACGTTTTCGTTTTCGAGACAAATCCCAACGCCCACACAAGATAACTTTTTGCAGCTAAGGCAAAATCACAAAACCGATACCCCAAGATTTGGTTACCAACAATACCAACATTAATTTTCTTTCTGTATGTATTTTCGAAACTAGACCCAGAAATAATACTAAATTTTGACGGCTACGACAATATTGAAAGAAGTCACGAGAGCAATATAACAGTGACGTTTGGATACCGAAACCAATCTTCATGTTTTTTAAGTTTCGAAGGTATTACACCACAGACCAAAATAAACAAAATTACATACCATGACTGGTGTTGGTTTTATTTCAATTTTCGAGGCAAAATCCAATACCATTAGAACATTACTAACTACTTGACGATAGGTTAAAATCGCAAAATTAAAATATACCAAGATTTGGCTACCAAAACTAGTCCTGGGTTTTTATGTATTTTCAAAATAAGATCCAGGACCTGAATATTGTTTTGATATTCGAAACTATTACTAAGACCAAGAGGAACAAGGTTAGATAACATAACTGATGTTGGTTTTACCAAATCTTTGAGGACACAATATCACAAAAGCAAAACAATACCAAGAATTGGATACCAAAACTAGTTTTGGCTTTGTATGCATTTTCGAAACAACACTCACAAACAATACTAAATCTTGATGGCCTTGGTCTTGTTTTAAATTTTCGAACCAATAGCCAGGACTCAGATACACAAGATTAGATATCATTGCTGATGTTGGTTTTATTTTGATTTTTGATACCAATTTTAACTCTAAGACTAGGTCCTCTTCAAGGCTAAGGTAAAATCACAAAACTAAAATTATACCAAGGTTTGCGCTCCAAAACTATTCTTGATTTTGAATGCATTTCCGAAATAAGAGCCAAATACAATACCGAATCTTGACAATCACAACAATATTGAAATGACAAGTCACAAAATCAATAGAACACCAACTTTTGGATACCGACACTAGTCTTGTTTTGCTTTTGATTTTCGGAAAAATGCCTAAAGCCAAGGCAAACAAGATTAGATGCTATGACTGATGGCGGTTCTTGTTCTGATTTTCGAAACCTCTTTGAGGTTAAGATAAAATTATAAAACCAAGGCAATACCAAGGTCTGGGTACCAAAACTAGTTTTCGCTTTGTATGCATTTTCGAAACAAAGCCCAAGAACAATACTGAAATTTAATGATTACGACACTATTACAGGTCACAAGACCAATATAATAGCACCAACTTTTGAATACCAGGACAGTTTCGGACCTGTTGTGATTTTTGAAACTATATCCAGATGAAGACAAACTACATTAGATAGTATGACTGATGTTGCTTTTATTTCGATTTTCTACATTCCAACAGCAAGACTAACTCTGAGGCCAGGACCAAATTACATAATCCAAACAATACCAAAATTTGGATACCAAAATCAGTCTTGCTTTTGTATGAACTTTCGCAACAAGACCCAAGAACTATACTGAATCTTAATGGCCGCAAGAACATTGAGAACACAAGTCAGAACACCAATATAATACTAAAGGTAATCTTTGCCTTCTTACGATTTTCGCAACAATAACCACGACCAAGAGAAACAAGATTAGCTACCATGACTGATACTAGATTTGTCTTAATTTTAGAAATAAAACCTACCACTAAGACTTACTCTTTGAGGCTAACGCAAGATCGCAAAACCAAAGTAATACCAAGATCTTGGTTCCAAAACTAGTTGTGGCTTGTATGCATTTTCGAGACATGACCCAAGAACTATATTCAATTTTGATGGTCATAAGATGATTAAGATCACAAGTCAGAAGATCAATGTAACACCAACTCTTGGGTAACAAGACTAGTCTTGGTCCTGTTTTGATTTTCAAACCAATAACTAAGCCCAAGAGGAACAAGATTAGCTATCATGGCTGATGCTTGTTTTGTCTTCATTTACGAAACGAAGCCCAAAACAAGGACCAACTCTTTGAGGCTCATGCAAGATTACAAAGCCAAATCAATATCAAGATCTAGGTATCAAAACTAGCTTTGGCTTTGTAGCATTTTCGAAGCATGACCCAAGAACAATATTAATCTAAGTAGCCATAAGCAGCTTAAGATTACAAGTCAGAAAACTCTTATAATACCAACTTTTGGATACCAAGACTAGCCTTGGTCTTGTTTGATTTTCGAACCAATAACTAAGGTCAATACAAACCAGGCTAGCTACCATGACTGATACTGCTTTTAACTAGACTTTCGAAACAAAGCCCAACATTAAGACTAACTCTTTGAGGCTAACGCAAGATCACGCATCCAAAGCAACACCAAAATCTGGGTGTCAAATCTAGTTTCGGGTTTGTATGCATTTTCGAAATATGACTCAAGAACAATGCTGAATATTAATGGGCATAGGAAGATTAAGATCACAAGTCAGAAAACCAATATAAAACTAACTTTTGGGTACCAAGACTAGTTTTGGTCTTGTTTTGATTTTCAAAAAAATAAACAAGACTAAGAGAAACAAATTTAGATAGTATTACTGATGTTGATTTTAACTCGATTCTCGAGACAAAGTCTAGTACCAAGACTAATTCTTTGAGGTTAGGGCAAAATTAAAATTCAACCAATACCAAGATTTGCATACCAAAACTATTCCTGGTTTTGTATGCATATTCGAAATAAGACACAAAAACCATACTAAATCTTGGCGGGGACGAGAAGATTGAGATCACAAGTCATAAAACCAATATAGTTTCAACTGTTCTGGCAAAAAAATCATAAAACCGAAATAATACCAAGATCTGGGTATCAAACCCTAGTTTTGGCGTTGCGTATGCATTTTAAGGAAACACCCAAAAACAATACTAAATCTTGATGATCGCAAAAGATTGAGCTTACAAGTCAGAAAACCAATATAAAACCAACTTTTGGGTATCAAGACTAGTCTTGGTGTTGTTGTGATTTTCAAAACAATAAGCAAAACCAGAAAAAACAAGTTTAGATACCATGACTAATGTTGGTTTTGTCTACATTTTCGAGACAAATTCTAATGCCAAGACTAGGTACGGTATAATTACAAAACCAAAACAATATTAAGATTTGAGCTAATCTTGCTTTGGTATGTATATTCGAAACAAGAGCCAAGAACCGTACTGCATCTTTTATGAAAATCATTAGTCACAATACCAGTATAATACAAAACTCTTAAGTTCCAAGGCTAGTATTAGTCTGATGTTGATTTTCGAAAAAATTACCAGTACCAACGTAAACTAGATTTGATACCATGACTGATACTGGTTTTTATTGATTTTCGAAACAAAGCCCATACCAAAACTAACTCTACTATGCCAAGGCAAAATCAGAAAACTAAAGCAATACCAAACTCTCGGTACCAAAACTAGTTTTAGCTTTGTATGCATTTTCGAAAGAAGTTGCTATACCAATAGCGAATCTTGATGACTACAAGTTGATTGAGATCACAAGTCTGAAAACCAATATAACACCAACTTTTGAGTATCAAGACTAGTTTTGGTATTGTTTTGGTTTTCTAAACAATAATCAAGCTCATGTGAAACATGTTTAGATACCATGACTAATGATGGTTTTGTTTTCATTTTTGAGACAAATTCCAATGTCAAGACTATCTATTTGAGGCCAAGGCAAAATAATAAAACCTAAGGAACACCAAGATCTGGATGGCAGACTTAATGCTAGCTTCGTCTGCATTTTCTAAACAAGTCCCAAGAATAATACTAAATCTTGGCGGCCATGACGGTATCGAGGTCGCAAAAATCACAGGATTAATATAACACCAACTGTTCGTTGTCAAGACTAGCATTCGCCTTGTTTAAATTTTGGAAACTACTATACTTCAGACCAAGACAAACAAAATTAGATACTATGACTTATGTTGGTTTTCTATCGATTTTCGGAGCAAATTTCAATACCAAGAGTAACTCCTTGAGGCTAGGTCAACATCAGGAAAACAAAACAATATCAAGATTTGGCTACGAAGACTGAATCCTGATGGCTACGAGAACATTAATCCTTGTTTTGATATTCGAAACAATATCCAAGACCAAAAGAAACAAGATTAGATAACATAATTGATGTTGGTTTTACCAAATCTTAGAGGATGAAACAAAATAACAAAGTCAAAGCAATACCTAGATCTGGATACCAAAACTAGTTTTGGCTTTGTATGCATTTTTGAAAAACAAGATCCAAGAGCAATAGTGAAGTTTGAAGGATACAATATTGAGATCACAAGTCACAATGTTATACCAGGTTATGAATACCAGGATTAGTCTCGGTCTTGTTTTCGATTTTTTCCAGACCAAGACATACAAAATTAGATTGTATCAATAATGATGGTTTTATCTCAATTCTAGAGACAAAGTCCAAAACTAAGAGTAATTCTTTGAGGCCAAGGCAAAATCATAATATCCAACCAATACCAAGATTTTCATAACAAAACTATTTCTGATTTTGTATGCATTTTCGAAACAAGGCAGAAGAACCATACTGAATCTGGATGGTCACGTGAAAATTAAGATCACAAGTCATAAAACCAACATAACTCCAAACTTTGGGCTTTGGCGATGATACATTTATTATACATTTGTTTATGCGTTGTATGCATTTTCGAAGTAAGATCCAAGAACAACACTAACTGTTGATGACCACGAAAATATTGAGATCAGAAAACTAATATAACACCAACTTTTGGGTATCAACACCAGTCTTGGGCTTGTTTTTATTTTTAAAACAATAGCCAAGACGAAGAAAAATAAGTTGAGATACCATGAGTAATGTTGGTTTTGTCTTACTTTTCGAGAAAATTCCAACGTCAAAAATAAATCTTGATGGCCATGAGAAGATTGAGATCACAAGATCAGAAAACCACTTTACCACTAAAGCTTGTGTACCAAAGGCAGTCTTGGTCTTCTTTTGATTTTCGAAACAATACCCACGCTTAAGACAAACAAAATTGGATGCAACGATTGATGTTGAGTTTGTCTACATTTTCGAGATAAATCGGAATGCCAAGACTTCGGCAAATTTACAAAACCAAAGCAATATCAACGTTTGGGCACCAAAACTAATCTTGGTTTTGAATTAATTTCTGAAGCAATACTAAATCTTGCCAATCACGACAATATTGAGATCACAAGTCACAAGATCAATAGAACACTAACTTTGAGAACAAGCACAGAATTAGAATACCAAGATCTGGGCATCAAAACTAGTCTTGGTTTTGTATGCATTTTTGAAACAAGACCGAATAACATAACTGAATCGTGACAGCCATGACAATATTGATATTGCAAACCACGAAACTAATATAATATCGACTTTTGGATATCAAGACCAGTCTTGGTCTTATATTGATTTTCGAAACCATACTCAAGATTCTTTGAAGTCAAGGTAAAATCATAAAACCAAAATAATACCAAGGCTGCTATGGTTTTGATTCCTTTTTCAAAACAAGATCCAATAACAATATTTAATCTTGGCAGTTATGCCAGTATTGACACTACATGTCACAGGACCAATATAACACCGGCTTTTGGGTGCGAAAACTAGTCTTGGTTTTGTTTTGATATTCGAAATAATTTCCATGACTGGATACCATAACTGACACTGGTTCTATCTTGAATATTGAAATAAAGCCCCACCCCAAGACTAACTCTTTGAGGCCAGAAAAAAAAACATAAAATCGAAACAATTTGGATATTAAAACCAGTCTTGGTTTTGTATGCATTTTTGGAACAAGACCGAAGAACAGTACCTAGTACTGAATCTTGACGGTCGCGACAATATTTGATTTGGTACCATAACTGGGTTTGTGTTTTTTAAAAATGGCTAAGAGTAAGACAATAAGAATAATTAGTATCAACGTTAGTGCCCTAAATGTTGAGATATGATCTAAGACCAAGATTTGAGGAGTATGACAAGTCTTGGGATTGTTTCGATCATATATATACAAACAAAGTAAACCCTTGCGAATTTACAAATTACTCTATAAACTCAATTATCGTTTTTAAAAATTTACAATTTAAACTACCAAGGCTATCAAGTCTAAGAATTATCGTATTTCTCCAAGCCCAATGTACCAAGGTGCACCGAAAGCTGGTTATTCTATATTATAAATCATAATACAGGATTTTAAATATGCCCCTTAGTTTGCAACCTAGTTGTGCTATTTGTACCATATACGTAGAAAACATGTAGGTTCAAATATTTTCTATCAGTTATTCTTTTCTAGTAAAGTACGAGGGTGGGCTGAAATGTAATGCACACATGCTTGTAGAACGCGAAAGAAATGATCTACAGAGACGCACATGGTTGCATTTGGAAGTTACATCCCTACTCTATGCGACAAGTTCCGTTAACCAGTTCGTTTTTTAGTAGCAGAAGTATGGAGACGTGTTCTCGTGCTATGTCAACGCGAGTTAAACAGAGCGCGGTCAAAGAATTTTTAACTGCTGAAAAAGAGATTCCTACTGAGATTCATCGCCGTTTAAAGACCGTTTATGGTGACGATATCGTTGAATCGATGGGTAATAACTAATAACATTTCGTGATTGTGAGCCCAGAAATGCCGTAATTGATGTCGAAAAACGCAGTAGACGTCCGATCACTCCCACAGACGATGAACATGGTAAACGAGTCGAAAA
Organism: Agriotes lineatus; assembly: GCA_940337035.1. Classification (NCBI taxonomy): domain Eukaryota; kingdom Metazoa; phylum Arthropoda; class Insecta; order Coleoptera; family Elateridae; genus Agriotes; species Agriotes lineatus. The sequence goes on along the minus strand of CALNHX010002934.1, from coordinate 14,314 downwards.
TTTAATCCAAAATGACCGGCGGTTTGCAATGCGGTTTTGAGTGATTCGCCGGTCATTTTGGATCAAGTTGCAGACCCGTTTGCGATGTTCATCGTCTGTGACAGTGATCGGAAGTCCGCTCAATTACGGCTTTTCCGGGCTCGCAACCACGAAATATTATTAGCCATTGATCACAGTAGTCTTATCGTCGCCATAAATGGCCTTTAAATGGCGATGAATCTCAGTAGGAATCACGTTTTCAGCAGTTCAGCTGTTTATTCGCGTTGACATATCACGATAACGCGTTTCCATACTTCCGCTACTAAAAACCAACTGGTGAACGAAACTACTTCAAACATGGCATGCGCATAAAAGAAGGATGTAGCTTCCGAATGCAACCATGTGAGTCTCTGTAGGTTATTTCGTTCGAAATTATAAGCATGTGTGCATTACTTTTCAGCCCGCCCTCGTATTTTGAAAAGTGACAAATATTCATAAAATTTCCAATAACTCTGAAAACCTTGGTGGTACAGTATCCATTTAGGGCTTATTTAAATGCATCTAAAGTGGTTCTCTGAATGTCACTTTTTGTCAGTGGTTTATTATGATAAGTTTTTCGGACTTTTTCCACTGTCTAGGGTGTAAATCACACAACGTTTCGGGAGTTTTGATCTACTCCCGTCTTCAGGTGTTCTTGGTTAGTCCTGAGAAGGACTGATATTATACGTTTTTCTACGTAAATTTGTGCCTCCCCCGGGGTTTGAACCTGGGACCGCTGATCGCTAGTCTGCCACTCTAATTACTAGGCCACCAGGAGTAGATCAAAACTCCCGAAATGTTGTGTGATTTACACCCTAGACAGTGGAAAAAGTCCGAAAAACATATCATCTAAAGTGGCATTGTTCTAGTTAAAGCAAAGAATTACTATTTGATTTTTTCAAAAACGAACCTCTTCTAAATTCAAAAATAACCCGTGCATTTCTTAAATTATCGGTACAGTCTTGATTTTAGACCTTAATGGGATGAATATAAGTAAAGGATATTTGTTCTGGGTATGTACATTGTTGGAAAATTAGTCGAATGAAAATATATATGACGATACGTTTTGACCTGCATATCACATGAAAATCCTATAACAGAGTTTATCTACTTTGTGTAGCGATGCTATAATAAAAATACTAAAAATTTTCATTTTTTGCTTAAAAAAGTGGCAAAGTACTTAGATAAAATACTGTATGATAACTCGTTTATAAGGCATTTAGTAGCACGTATCATAATATACTATTTAAGACACACTAAAAATGATTGTAAAGTGAATATGAAGCAAACTTTGTCATAAATGTGTCGAATACACGTGGAATCACATAATTTCGTCTAGGTCTTGGTCTCGTATACGTCTGAGGACGATACCTATTAACTTACACTTTGCTGAGAAGAAGCAGATTGAGTGGTCTGCGGGGGCGACAAGCTGTTTTCGCTGGCCTCCGCGGTGTGACTAGAGCTGTTCTCTTCCGTGTGTTTTCTGGTTTCTAAAAGGTTGCGTTATTGCGTCAATAAATCGCCGGAATTTGTCTTAATCTTACCCAATAGCAGCTTTTCCATTTTGGCCCTTTCTGCAGCCACCAGCTCGTTGGCCTTAGTTTCTGCAGCGGCTACCGCCTTCTGCAGCTCGATAACGGCTTGTCTTTTGACGTCGTTGACAGCTTCTTCGGCTCTTCGCCGCACTTCGGCGACTCGGTCTTCTGTCTGTCTGACGGCTTGCACCATGATTTCATTTGCAGCCTTTTTCAGGTCCACGCTGACGTCTTGCTTCCGCAGCCAGTCGTTCGTGACATCCTGGTTGTTCCTCTGCTGCAGGATGGAGAGCGCCCTCTTGGTCTTCTCCACCATGGAGAGGATGCAGTTGAGCATGACGTGGATGTTTCGCCATTCTTCGTCGCCTGAGATACGATAAAATAAAATAAGCTTTATTACCATGTGATAAAATAAATTGCAAATAATCAGGTAATTGATTGTGTAGTTGTCATGGACTGATGATTTGTCGTCGATTTTCGATTCATCAGGGACTGAATTGCCCAAGCCTAACTCCTAATATTAAATGTAGTCTTGGTACAAATTTATCAAAATTATCTCAATCAAGGGTCCTACTGAGATCACAAAAGATTTGAATTGAGCACTCTTTATTCAACTTAGTCATTCCCCCAGTTGTTCTCAATTGATCTTTACCTCTGTTGGACCTGCTGCTTTCGCTGCCGGGGACTTCGTCGTTTCGATGCTGATTTGCGTACAGGTGGCCGTGCTGTGGATAGTCGAAAACGTGGGAGTTCGGAACTGCGGAACCCATGTTGGGAAGCAACAGACTTTGGTGCGCGAACATGAAGGCGTTCTGGGACGTGAACTGCCGCTTCACAGGCAGGAAGTCTTGGGAGTCCTGGTGCGATTGGCCGTTCACTCCGTTTTCGTATATGCTGAGAAATTAATTTCGATTTATTTCGCTTTGAAGTTTAATAAGGCGCTGAAAAAGCGGAGGGATACAGTGCGACCATTTAAATTTCTCTGTGCGTGGGGCATGGCTGCACATGATCATGCAACATTCAAATTTCGCAGTTGCCATTTCTGAAAAATGTTAAAATCTACTGAAACTACCTGCTTGTATGACACTATTGATTAGAGAGTGTCTCAGGTTAGCTAACAGGGAATCTTGAAAGAAGAGTTAGTAGTGGTAGACCAAAACACGTACAAGGGTTGTGATAAAACAAATTGGTCATCCTTATAGGGTACATTTTCCCCCAACACCAAAAGGTAGAGGAAGCTAAATGTTATGTATGTATCGTATATACTATACTGCACATTTAGTTCCGGAACTGAGTGACGATGACTACGATACGAGGATCCAATTCTTATGGCACTTCTGACAGTGGTACTACTTAGTCAAGTAGCAATAATACTTTTTTCTGAGCGAAGCACCTTTCTGCTTAAATCGATCTGTTAACCGACGCAGTTGTCGACACTGGCCTGTAGAAAACTCACGTCGGATGGAACAATTGGCATTGCTGCTACATTGTAATATAGATCTTTTAGGTGTCTCTTCATATGTAGGGATACCATAAACTATAGAAAACGGTTTTAGCAGAATGGTGCACCAGCACACTTTGGAACAGAAGTTAGGAACTAATTAAATTAAATATTTTCTGACAAGTTGATAGGGCGACGGAATGCTTTAGAAAGAAGATCCCCTTATCATTTGAAAAACAATTGGTTGCTATAGCAACGAGATAAGTTAAGGTGACCCAAACCTGCCAAAAGCTCCTGAAAAACGCATCTGCATGTATCTTTATAACGTTCTGGTGCATAATTAGCTTCTACCTAGAGGTTTTTATGAACATTTGTATAATAATACAGAAATGACCCTGACCTTTGCAAGTGGCAATTTTTGCGGCTATTCGCCAAATGCGTTTCCGCAGCCCCACGCACACGGCACAGCCGATAAGAAATTCGAGCGATCGCACTGTAGAAAGCCATTAACCGTCTAATTCCAGGAGCGTAGGATCGTAAATTGCATATTGAGCATAAACTAATTTCTAAGTGAACGAAAAATAAGAGCCGGAGCACGTCATACAGAAATTGATTAACATGACATAAACAAGCATAAATTAACATTTTCGTCCTAAAATTTCAAAAGTTCACGTCAGTGTTGTAATTAAAAGGCAAGGAATGCCGTGTAAGTGACGTGAGGGGATGGGGTAAGTAAAAAGCACGCTGTTCCGACCAGATGGCACCAGAGGCGCCGCGTGCACCCGGCGACCAGAAAGAAACCATTATTCATTTTAATAAAACGGTCGCAAGCAGACTATTGAATATAGTAGATCGACCCCAGATTCCAGAAACCGGCAAATATTAATCTCTAATTCCGCCAACATTTTTCCAATTCGCTCCTTCTCTAAACAACGAGTCGATACCCAAATGTGGCCTAATCGCCCCGACCTATCTGCCAGCAGCACTGACATTAGGCAGGTAATGAAGGAATGTCGAAAGGACACTTCAGATAAGAGAAAAACGACTTCAGCAGGTACAAGATTAATGAAATCAGGGCCGCACTAAATTAGGCTATTTGAATGTTCTGTAGGTTGAAAGTAAGGTCGGCGACAATTTTCAAGCACAATGGCGAGCGATTCTTAAACTATTGAGTAGTTTTTTTGGGTCTCTAATAGTGTAATAGATTAAATACGATAAATATGTTCGTTTTCCTAGATTCATTTTGAGGATTTGAATTACCTTACCAGGTACCATATTTTAAATTAGAGCAAAGTTGCAGAATTTGGAACTGATTGATTTTTAAAAAGGAAATTTCACTTTTTAAATATCTGAAAACTGTATTTACAGTTTTTGTCCGAATTAATAGTTCTGCCATTTTAAGTCGATAAAGTCGTAGATTTCTCTTTATTGCTATCGCATGAAACTCATAAAGACTGATTTGTTCAATATTATTTGGCGGGGCAAAGATACGTTCAGAAATTATGATATACTTAATCTCCAAAAATCTATTAAAATAAGTTGACTGTAAACTGCTATATATTTCAACACGACTGTGCTCTGTTCCTTCAAAAATTTATTGGAAGGTAACAGAATTGAAAGCTTTATACTGCATGATTTTTGTACAGAAAATATTATTGCAGTTTTCTATTGTTACAGCTTACAGCAAAGTCGAATAAAATCTGCAAAAAACAGGGGATGTCTTATGTTTCTCAATTTTTTATAAAATAACACATTTTTTATAATAATTATATTATTTTCATGTTGTTAGTTTCTATACTTCATAATTATTTTCGGTAGGCTAAATCGTACAAGATTTAAAAAAAAAATGTAAACCTTATATTGGTGTAGAAAAAGAATCAACGTGAATATTTATATGAAGTTTAATATAATCTAGCTGTCTAGCATATTGCAATTTTCAATCACAATATGTTTGAATCTTCGAGTAAATGCTATACCCCCTTCCTCCCATTTTCAATTTTGTGACTAGAATAATAAGAATTGGCAAAGTTGACTTGACTAATACAAGCTTACCAAATTCTATCGTTACAGACGCAGTTGTTTTATTTTAATTGACAAGGTAAACTGATTTGTAAGATACTTGAAAACAAAGGCATCAATTAGTAAATCTGGTGTTGTTATCATTAAGTACTTTTTAAAAAGTATCACCAATTAATAACAATTTTTTGATACTAGTACAGATTATCAGAGAATACTAAAAATTATCAATTATTATTAAAGCCTGTCTAAGCTCGCCAGTACTTAATTTGACAAAAAAGAACACATTTATCTAAAATAGTGTTACATTTTATTAAAAGTGCCCAAGCTCTATTTGTTAAAGTGATTCGCACCTTCTTCAAACAAAAAAGATTAGTTACATGTCAGAATTAAACAATTTGTAAATGTCATAACAAAATAAGCGTCCTTTTGCTTCTTCTAAATTAGAATTTACCTTTAGCAAACTATTTTATCAATACAAATGTTGCAATTAAGCGAGACGCATAGAATTAATTTTTAAAGTATTTATTATTGTATTTTTCAATTGTTTTTTTAAATTTCAATAAAAACGAATGTGCCGTCAATGACTTTCCGTCAAACGTAGGTAACTAGATTTATTTTGCTCATTTAATTGGTTTTTAATATTTAAACTTTAAGACCATGTTTCTCGATGTTTTTCAGATGTAACATATTGAAACATTTTTATCATTGAAAACAACATAAACCATACTACCAAAATCAATAATAAAAAATACAGGTTGTCATTAAAAAAAAATCGACACGTCATAACTTTTAAACAAATGGCTTAGCAACATAAAGGTGGTTGTAATGTATGCCCTATAATTAAAATCGCTATAACCCTTCAAGATATTTTTATAAAAATTAATATTAACAAAGTTAATGATTATTCGTTACTTTATTTCAACACTGTATATTACGTTTTAAGAAAATCTGTATTGTTTGTTCTTTTTACTTCCTTTTACCATAAAGGAAGTCTTGGATTCACCCAAAAAATTCGAAATTGAGTTTTCAACAGATCTTCACGTTTTAGAGTCCCCTGATCCCAAAAATCATATTTTTTTCATTGGTTTGTCTGTGTATCTGTCTGTCTGTCTGTGTGTCTATCTGTGTGTCTGTCTGTGTGTCTATCTGTGAACAGAATATCTCAAAAATGAAAAGAGGTGTGGCGTTGAAACTTCATATATAAGTTTTGTGTACTATGTAGATGACACAGCAAGCTTTTGAAGAAAATCGCATAACCGGAAGTAGGTGTTTACTCTTGTGATTTTTCAGTTTTTTTTTTTCGATTTTTTCAAAAACGGCTCTAACGATTTTTTTCAAACTTTACATTTTTATTACATTTTTAATGTGTATTGATGTGAGCTAGGTGATTTTCCAGTTAAATACTTCTAAAGTGGGCTTCTTTTGTTTTCTTTCTATTGTTTTTATTAACTCCTATTTTAAATAGAACACCCGGTATATTATTACATTTTTGAATTTAGCTTAAAATTTTAGAGAAAATTTGTCTCTTCAACTAACGCTCTATTTTGTACCGTTTTTGCAGAATTTGTAATTTTGGAAAAATTTTGACAAATGCTTAAAAATTAAAAATCAAAATTTTGGCTAATTATAAGATCACTGTAGAAGGAAGTTGTGTGCGTGTATCACACCAGATTTTTATATTTTCGTGGGCAATCAAATTCAAAATTTAGTAAAATGTAATTAACTTTTAGAATGATTGTTAGCATACGCACGACCTTGAGCGTCATAATGCTCTTCAGCATCAATTTAGAAAGGAATAAACAAGGGGAATGCTCCGAAAAATCATTAATAAGATGGACAGGAAGAATAAGTGGTATACGGGGTGAATGGGAGCGATGACGTCGCTGTTTACAATTTTCCTTCTACCTCTGCATTTGACATGTGCAAAAGTTGTGAATGGATAGTTGCTAAAATTGTTTCGACTAAACCAAAAAAACTTGCTTATATCTTGTGTTAGTAAAAATGTGTGTTAACAGAAAGAAATACCTGCACGTGTCTAACAAATATGTGTAGCTGCGCTAATGCAGCATCTGTGATGGGAGCACTGAAACTGCTTTCTTTGTGCGGAAATCACAGGTAATTCCCAAAGAATCTGTTTTGGATCGAATTAGGACCGAACTTATTCAATTGAGAAGACTCGACGAGCATTGTTAAAAGTTCTAAACCAGTGGCGGTTCGTGCTTACATTGCTTACAGAACCATTCAACGATCTTAATTATTACTGTTAAAGCAGTTTTAGGCTAGATATGTGGCGGAGTCTTTAATAGTAGTTTTTAGGCGATCATTACAAAAATGGCGATTCTATGGCCCATTTTGCCGCCGTAAAGTTTTACTTTTTTGTACACATCTGTCAAATGTTATTTTTTTTGTACACATCTGTCAAATGTTATTTTTTTAGTACACATCTGTCAAACTCTACTTTTTTGGAACTGATCTGTCAGAAACTACTTCATGAACACTTTCTATCTACCTATATAGGCAGTTTGATAAACTCTTTATATTTTTCATTAAATCTGTCGGTTGCTACACGAATGCTGCCGTGCACCCGTGGTTGCATAATATGCCTAACTACAATCAGCTGATGAAATCTAAATCGACGGCCATCCAGATGGTGTTTTGTCAAAGGCTGTCAACGCAAAATAAAATACTTGTATTTAAATAATTTTATTCAAAATTTACCATGCAACTACCTAAATCTAAGCTATTAATATCTACGTAAGTATTCATCACTCTTTGAACTTGTTACTACTGTTGTTAATAGTGATAGTAAACGTGCAGTTAGTGCAATTTAAACAGTGGAGCCCACTGGAAGAACTTGAAGAGAGTGCCTCATTGTTTATTAAAGAATTGTGAATATTGTCAACAAGAAGCCCATTTTCTGTGGTCATAGTGGTGATGCTCGTGGGAAAACAAGACGTTGGACGACCAGTGGTGTTAGTAGGAACATAAGAAGTCGAAGGGCCATCCCTGCCTGTCAAAATTTTGTTCGAAATTTCCATTTTGCTGGACATGGAATCTTCTATATAGCCTTCAGCCACAATCGAAGATTTCCATCCCCCAAGGCGCTTCAACATAAGGATATCACCTCCAGCTTCAACCAGTAGTGAGGCTAAACTCCTTCGAAAAGAATGGCATGTGTAACTACTGGCTTTTAGTAATTGCAAGTATTGTGCAATTAACAATGGTAGCTTCCCAAATGTATGCTCCGATCACCTGCATTGAGCATTTTCCGTTGCGGTAATTTATAAAAAACGTCTTATGTTGTATGTGTGGTGGTCGTAGGGCTAAATACTTTCTGAAAAGCTGTAAAACCTGTACAGTTCCCCTTGTCTTCAATATCACGTATCGATATTTTTCGTAATTCTTCACGCTCGCATGCTCCAGTTAGTTCAATTATCATGCAAACCTACACACACAAGGTAAGCAAAGCCAAATCATGATGTAAAAAACCTAATCATACCTTTCATATTAAATAAGTCTCATCAGGAGCTTCCAGCAAAAATTTATTAATATCATCCCTAGTAAATACGGAAGATTTTTTGGCCAGGTAGGTAACCTCTATTTTGTTGTTTTAAAAATGCGACTACTTTTGTAAATTTACTGATATCAATGTAGTTTTTAATAATTACTGTTTCTTTTACCATTGAATACAGAGACCATAAAGTTGAGGCTTTGCATGATTTGGCCTTTTCAGAAGAAAACGCCAAAAAAACATTTTCGGTCCAGTATTTTAGGTTCTTTGTCCTGCACCACTCAAAAAAAATTAAAGGTATTGTTTCAGATAAATTTGCTGGAATTTTGCGTGGAGCAAACTTACACCCGTATTCATAGTCGTTCGCCAGCGGCTCGCCGGCGACTCGCCGGAGTTTCGTTATGAATAGTATGTTGGCGGCACTGTACGTCTATGTCAAACTCGAGGTTATCAGGCTAGGTTTCCCGTCAGTTTTGACAGAAACTGACACAACATCTAACCTGCTGACCTCGAATTTGACATAGACGTACACTACGTACAGTGCCGCCAACATACTATTCATAACGAAACTCCGGCGAGTCGCCGGCGAGCCGCTGGCGAACGACTATGAATACGGGTGTTAGAGTCGCAACACTTGCAGCTTCTAGAATTTCACCGGGGGTGTCTGAACTATCGCTATCGTCCATTTTAAAAGGCTCAAAACACACGCGATGAAGTTTAATATTAAATTTGACAGGAGATAATTTTATTTTTAGTTGTCTAAATGCTTTTGTTTTTAGTTGTCTAAGGTAACTATGTATTTCAAGAAAATGTTCAGAAATTTTTTTTTTCTGACCAAATGTTTGAATTCTTTTTTGATCTGAATTGCAGCCTCGGCTAACGCCTCGGCCGCAAACAACAGATTCGGCCAAAAAAAGATCACTTTTACGGCCTTGATACACAATATGCTATTATTTATCTAGAACGAAAAGTGACATTTTAAAGGACGAGAAAGTTGTTTACGGCCGACGCGTCAGCCGAGGACGGAATAACTTGCGAGGACCTTTAAAAACGCTGTAGTGCATAAACGACTTTCAGCACGCGTTGCATACAATATTTTATCTACGACCTTTTTTACTATTATTAATCCATAAATATCGATTTAACAAAGGTTTGCATCTACGACACTTATAATTTATGTCAGAATAAACAGTAGGCCTTGGTGCGCGGGCGAATGTTTGCGGAGCCAGTACTGTCAAGGTCAGTTACGAAAGGTAATTATTAATACTACACATCTGACCGTATTCATTACATAACGCTTTAATTATTTCAAAAACACTTTACCTGTAACGCAATAAGTAACTAGAATAACTTTACAACTTCACTTCCAGTTTGAAATTGTAGTTTTATAACCTCACTTCACTTTATACCACAGATGCGCTTAAAGTAAACACCTGATTTCTTTAACCACGCTGAACTTAAAACGTCAGTTTTAGTGAAACAAGCTAGCACTAAAAGGCCTACTTTTAGTAGTGGTCGTAGATAAATAATCTTTTAAAATATTATGTTTCTCCTTCTTTTGCGATAATATTAAAATTTTGTAAAATAAAAGACAATCGATATCCGTTCTTTCAAAATCAGTTGTCAGGTAGAAGGATTAATAATAGCTGGAGGACGATTTTTAATTTAAAATAATTAATCTTTATAGAAACTTGTTCCTTGACGTGTCATTACCAGTAAGACTGGTGATATTCAGTAGAAATTTATGTAATCAAAATTTAATTATTACAATCAATAGCTACAAATTCGATTTAACAATCGGAAGCAAATGACTTAAATTGTTTGTTACATTGAACTGCCTTTTATGCTGCATTACTGTTTTAAATTAATCCAGATAACATTTTTCGAGCTCTTCAGATGGGAATTGTCTGTCACGACATTAAAATAGTTTTTTGTTGATTGGGTTACAACACATTAAAAAATGACAATATAAATAACCTCGTGATTCGACTGAATTTGGAAGCTTATATATAAGAGCACTAGAGGCCTAGTAGGCCCGTGGCTTGTTTTAGAGTTTTTCTCCATTGATTCTTATCTCTAGCTGTCAACTCCCATTCTGTAATATTCAAGCTGCGTAGGTCATCTTGTAATTCTTTTTTCCGTTGGTTTCGAGGTCTCCCCCATCTTCTTTTTCCTCCTATTTCTGCCCTGTATACTTTATTGGGTGTTCTTTGGTCGCTCATTCTTATAACGTGTCCTAGCCATCTGAGCCTCTGTGTCTTTACTACACCAACTATATTTGGTTCCCCACATAACTCATATATCTCATCGTTTTTACGCTTCTCCCATTGTCCTTCAACACATTTTCCACCATATATTTTCCGCAGTATCTTTCTTTCCCACACTTTCAGCATTAATTCGTCACTCTTCTTTAATGTCCACACCTCACATCCATAGGTCACTGTTGGTCGCACAATTGTTTTAAACACTCTTATTTTTGTTGATCGCGAAAACACTTTACTTGCCAAGATGGTTTTTAAAGCTGCTGCGCTTTTGGTACCTGCTGCAATTCTTGCTTTGATTTCTGCGCTGTTTCCTGGTTCCCTGCTTATCAGCGTACCTAGATATGTAGATTGCCTGTAGTAGTTTTTCCGTGGCGATATTTTGACAAACAGATTTGTTTCATTTAACCCCTTTCGGGGATAAATTCTCCAAAACCCTAAAACTGATTTGACCCAATTTGAAAAATTTTCTAATATGCTCAATTTTAACTTCCTATACTTGTAGTAGTTTCTTTGGAGTGATATTTAGAAAAACATATTTGTCCCACTTAAGCCCTTTCGGGGATGAATTCTGCAAAACCTTGACATTTACTTGATCTGATTTGTAAAACGAACTAATATGTCGAATTTCAGCTTCCCACCTGTAGTAGTTTCCTCGTTGTAGATCTTTACAAAAACAGGTCTACCACATTTAGCTCCATGGGAGAAATGAATTTCGAAAAGCCCTGAAAATGGTTTGACCCTACTTGTAAAAAGAACTAATATGGCGAATTACAACTTCTTACCTTCCCCAGATTCTATTATGTGACGATCTGTAAAGTAGAAGTTAATCCCGTGGAATAGAGGATAAAAGAACTTTTTTGTATACGATATTGGATGTTTTTCCTTCTGGTTTGAGCACCACTAAGTTGTTTGGAGAACTGACCCCTAAACAGTCTAGATAAAGTTGAACGAGAAAAAAACATTCCCTCAAGCCGACCCTAGCCTGATTCACCGACTATCCCTGCACCTTATTGATCGTCATGGCAAAGCAGGTTTTTACGGGAAATTTCAGTCTTTTAAATTGAAAAGAATAGTTTGAAAGAATAGGGGTTATTCGAAGAATGAAGACTGTCTCCCTTTTCCAAAACCAATAAACATTTTGGCCTCAGTGACGTTACGATGCGGAGCTTTCACCTGCAGTCGAGTTTGGGAGTCTTCACGTTTCTCAGTAGTGTAAGTGCTCTAACTTTCAAAGGCAGGCGATTTGGAAGAAATCCAGGGGGGTAAAGAGTATGGAGAAACCCAACGTGGTAGTGCACTGTGTTATCTGCCTCCACCACAGTGTTAATCGGTTGATAGATCTTTTCCTCCGAATGAAATGTTCCGAGGTGTGCGTTGTTGATTTTTAGTGCCTTATCATTCTTTAGAGTGATACTCGCCCTTCTTCGAAAGCAGGGCACAGGTTTTGCTGTTGTGTTTTTGATGTCGGAATATATTATGTTAGTGAGGCTGTATCTGTCACGGCTTGACATAGATTTTCATTGTCGAGTTTGAAGAGAAGTTTGGAAAACTATTCGGCCTTAGAATATTCTCTCAGGTAAACCCTTATGTAAATTCAAGACAATATGTGCTTATTGTACTGATACTGCATTTTTAAAAATCACTAACACGTATTTGTCTTGAGAGCAACTGCCATTTAAATACTATCGTCGAGCTGATAAAACCACAGTAAATAAAAAACCACTAAGGGAACCTGTTGAAAAATATTTTTCAATTTGCAAAACTTCTTTGTAAACAATGTTTAACGTATGGCACTATCCATTAGGTAACATTTGAACTTTTAAGTTTTCAAAACTACTCGCACGTGACATTGCTGCATACACTTGGCCATAGCTAAATACCGGTTTTGACGAATATTATATATTCCTACTTTATCCAGAGTTTGTCTTTGTGGTCTATTGTCATCGCACATGTTAGGCGCACAGCGAAAATGGGAAGGGTACCACAAAGAAGAGCTAGGAGAAGGCCGAATAGAATTTTGAAATAATAGATTACAAACATGATGACTGAATGCAACTTAAACGAAAGAAACTGTGAGGATGGAAGAGTATGAAAAACAGGTGTCGGCCAACGTCCAAAGACGTTTTAACAATATACGTATACTTGTACCAACAGGGAAAGCAATGAACCAGTGTGTAAATAAGCACATCCACATAATTATAATATGCAGAAAAAAACACCCTATAGCATCTGAGCAATACCAATTTTCTTTAACTGTCATTTTACATGTATTATGACGTTTGTCTCACGAATCAGCAGACCTTTGATTTCAAATAAGCATTTACTAGTCACAGTAGTCCATTGCAAAAATCAACAGAACGCCGCAGGCTGACTTTGAGAATATACTTGGTTTACTGCTACTGCATGCCCGGCTGCAACCACTTGAAAGCTACAATATGATGTTTTTTTTAAATTATCAATTTATTTTCAATTTAGGACTGTTGTGCACATCTACACGGTGACGGCTTTCATTTAAAAAAAGAATTATCAAAATCGGTCCGGTAGAAGTCTCAAAATAGATGTCGAAAGAAAACGCTTCACGTTTTAAATATATAGATATCGGAATTTGGAGTAAAAATTGACTAACATACTTAGTTTTAATTAATATACAAAGTTAAGCAACGGAGAAATAAAATTGCGTAAGTAGCATATGAATAACGACTATTAGGTATACGATAGGTTAAACATTCCAATAGCCTTTAGCTGGGTTCGCTGACAAATCTCGAGTTACTTCTTCCAGTATGGTAGTTTATGTTTTCCAGAATAATATTTTTTTTAGTGAAGTAGTAGGTTTAGAGGAAAATAAAGACATGAGAACATTTAGAAGACTTAGTATCTAAGACTAACCTTCACTCAGAAATAAACAGCCGCTGTCAGATGGACCTGGTGGACATGCAGCTGGCCAAAAGTTGAAGTTTATTATAGTTTTCAAGACCATCTGACCAAATTTGTCTTACTTGCTTTCCAGCTGACATCTTGACATTTGGTGTTCTCTGTATTTTACATTCCGGTAATGGAACTCTTATTTTCCCCATCGCAACATATGCGACAGAAACTTGGACGGTGAAGATTGCAGACCGCCGTAGGATCGACGCTCTGGAAATGTGGTGCTATAGAAGGATGCTGCGAATACCGTGAACAGCACGCCGCCCCAACGTTTCGATTCTGAGACAACTCGGTACCTATAGAAATGAGACTGTCGACCAACAGTTCCTCAATTACTTCGGACATATTGCCAGGAGACCAGAGGCAATGGAAAAACTTATTATTGAGGGAAAAGTCGACGGCCGAAGGCCAAGGCGACGTTCACCATCCCGATGGGTGGATCAACTGAAAAACCTGACCGGGTAGAGCTTACAGGAAGCAGCTCATCAAGCCCAGAACAGGAAATCCTGGAGGCAAGCCATCAACAGACTTGCAGCATGATGTCACTATACCCTTACGTAGGGTTAGACCAGAAGAGAGAATGGAAAAGAATTCGCCATAG